>DWON01001200.1:0-25746 GCA_018251015.1 Phocides pigmalion okeechobee
TTGAGAGTCAAATATCGACTAATTACATTTAAAATTGCTAAATTAATACAAAAGTAAATAATAATGCTAATTAATATTAATAATTGTAATGTATAGATCAACTACAATATGCCATATCTGTTATGGGACTATTGAGTAGTTGGTAACAATCATCAGGAAATTCATACAATTTATTACATAACAGGTACTGAAATATCGTCAATTAAAAAGCGTTTATCGTGAGTACCCGTTAATAAAGTAAAAAATACTATAAAATGCATGCCATAAAAACTCACTCCGCTCTCGCTTATTTCCCAAACACAGGCTTACAGCTAGCAAACTGAACGTTTGAAGAAAGGCGAATGAACTTCCACAACGTTATTCCCGATTATAACGCCCTACATTACACAGAAAGAAACAGATAATTTAACCCACGGTATGCATTATAAGCACGCCAGTTACCAACGGCATATTGCGTTAATACTATTCTAGGTCTAGAATTCTAGATATTTGGGTATATTTTTGTGTCCATGATATCTTGTATTATTAATTAAATCACTACTCTTTCAAAAAATATTTTTAGCTCATTTTACTATGTAACGGGTAATTAATTTGATTGTCAATTTTTCATTAATCAAAACCCGTTAATCATAAGTACCCGTTATTAATCAAAACCCATTAATCATAAGTACCCGTTATTAATCAAACCCCGTTAATCATGCGTACCCGTTATTAATCAAAACCCATTAATCATAAGTACCCGTTATGTAATAAATTGAGTGTAAAAAGCGTTCATTTGTTGAATGTAATATTTTTTTATGTAAGGATAATAGCAGACGAGGATACAGGTCACCTCATGTTAAGTAAGTAGTTACTTCAGCCCATGGATACGTCAACCTCAAAAAGGACCGAAATTCTATCTGAGCTCGTACGTAGGTGCGTTATATTCTTGAGGACTAAGATTGTCGCCTTGCTTATAAGTATTTATAGAAATGGCACCTCTCTGACCGATGCAGAAATGTTACTTTACAGCGGATTATGAAGACAATGGGGGTACCACTCCGATGGAACCATTATTGTACTTCCTAAACTATTTCATAACTAAAAATTTTTCGTAGATTATACAGCTACGCTTCCCGCTAGCGGTCAAACGTTACCTTTATTACTTTTTACTATGCAACCGTAGTACAGGCGAAGATAATGACCCCCTTAGCTATAAATCTCGTGTAATGGTGTAAAAATAAACAGTTGCGAGACGAAAAGCCATTTCGATTGCTGTTTTAGCTTAACCATTACTTCGTTATAATATTTTCGGCTTGAAAAACAAATATCTTCATTGCTTAACTGTGTACTAAAATAAAATGTTGGTTTGATATCCGTTTGTCGTATAAAAACTACGTACAATTAATATTAAATTGGACGGCACTACCAGTGACAAAAAAACGTGGTTTATATCTCGCGCAGAGAATTACGATCGCTATTCATTTGTGGATGCGGCCAGCATGGTTTGACTGTATATTCGATTAGTTTAGGTTTTTATTATAATTACTTATTAGTATCAATAGTAATATGGGCATATTTTTATCCTTATAATATACGTTATGATAAAATATTATGATACAAATGGGAAGGTACCACCGTTATATTCATTTTCAGCCTATAAACAATATTTTTTTGACCAAAATTGTTATGTACAAACTATTCAATGATTTTAAATTAATTTTATCGCGCCATTTATGAATTTTACTATGTAACGGCTACTCATAATCAACGAAATTTTATTGCCGAAATTTCAAACCAGTTGCATGGATCAACGTCACGGCAAAATAGTTGCCACGACGTAGTCAGTTTAGCCGTGACCACGAGCCGAGCGACTGGTTCGAAATATCTGCAATGTAAATTTGTTAATCGTGAGTACCCGGTTGTTACAACACGGCCCTGTGCATAATACGGCCCTGGAGTCGTACCGCGAAATGCATCGCGTCGCAGATTACATATTTTTTCCCACACTGTTTTGTTCCCAAGACTTTTGCTACTAACATAGAGCAATTGACACATGCATTTGTAATTTTTAACTTTTAAATAAATTTAATATAAAAGCATTTGAGTTTCTTTGCATCGTCCGATTGCAGACATCATAATTCGGTACATAGTAAAAAGAATAAACTATTCATTTTTTTTTTGTATTAAATGACAACCTGCAAATATTTAATAGTATTTATTTTATACTAGTTTTTACTCGCGGTTTCGCTCGCGTTGAAGCCCTCAAATAAATATCAAAGAACATTGCAGCGAGTAGCACTTAAAAATAATAAAGTGGTACCTAACCTAAAAAAAATAGTTTTAGTATCGCTTATACCAGTAACAAAACCAAAGACAGAACCAAATGACATGAAATATGCAATAATTCAAAACAGCTGAACCTATAGTCAATAAGATAATAGTTTGAAGGTTTTAAAGTTGCTAATTTTTCATTTTTTTTTTGACAAACAATCATGTTTTTCAAAATATTTTTTAATTAATAGTATCTTGTGTCATTTTTAATACCTCTAAGAATATGTGCACAAAGTTTCGTGGTAATCGATTGAGTAGTTTTGACGTGAAAGCGTGACAAACAAATTTACATTTACATTTATAATATTAATAGGGACCCATAATATATGAATATTACAGGCACCCAAATAAAATATACACTGTTGCTTTGTATCCAGAAAATATTTCTTTTAATCTCAACCAGTTTCAATATGCTAAAATGAGAGTACGGCCTTCCGCCTGATGCTAACATAGCACTGTGGTGACACCGCTTTGCATATTGCAAGGTTGTTTCACACTCGCCGAGAGCCTCATATTCTAATATCAAAAGCACTTCACTTTAGTACGTACATAATAGGCCTTTAGGTGGTCCGTTTTACAAAGCTTTCAGGTTTTCTCGGTAGTCTTTATATATACGGTTCAGTGCGTGTGTGTCATTAACTCCTCCCAAACGGCTGGACCGATTTTAATGATTTTTTTTATGAGAAGAGTAGTAAATGAGCATGCAAACCTGCTAATGTGAAGTAGTCGCAGCCCATAGACATCAACGTACAGCCAAGAACACTACTGAAATCCTATCTGAGCTCTAACGTAGAAACGTTGCTACTGAGGACTAAGATGGCCACCTCGCTTCAAAGTGTAGTCGGCAACCGCACCTCACCAACTGAAACACAAGTAATGCTTTACGGCGGATTAGGAGGTCAGCGGTGGTGCCTCCCCAGTCGAACTATAGTTCTCCCATCTTTAAAAAAATGAAGATGAGGGTGATATTTGAAGACATAGGAGAAAAAGCATGATTTACTAGAATATCGTGATCTTCGCGAGAAAAGCCGCTGGCAAGAGTCTCAGATAAAAGTCCGATGCAATCTTCCGAAATATAACATCGTTTGCGAAATAAAAATGGGGCGCCCGTAATAATAAGTAGATAACGCACACGGTTTTTCCTATTTCCCGTTTCGATAAAAGAAATATGTTTTTGTAATAAGTCGATAGCTTTATTTCATCTCATAAATCCATTATTGGTATTACATCTTAACGCGTGTCTTGATATTTTGAATTATTTATAAAAAAGGTATATTAATATATTTTTTTTTTATTATAACGCATTATCTTTTTATAAGTTATAGCTAGTATGGTATAGTTTAGATTTATTTTCATTTCCATCATGTAACATTATTTATAAATATATTCACACTTCTTAAAAATGTTGCGTTATAATAAAATTATATTTATTTTTAAATGGTGAATGATCACTGGTGTCCGTGGACATACGTAACCAACTCCTTACATCAGTAGTTTTTTTGAAGTCAATGACAGATGCGTTGCTATTCCTAAAGACTAACATGGTCGCATAATTTAGATATATGTATATATATATATATATATATATGGCAGCAGCCACACCTATCTACCAAAACACAATAATCGCTTCACTCTCAAAATAAGTTGACACTTCCCCGGTCGAACCTTACGGTTTCTAGCACCTAGCAAACAGAAAAAAACAATTATATTATATAAAAAAAAACTACACTAAAAACAGATTTTTTCGCCGTGACTCCGAGCCATGCAAATGGTTCGAAATATCGGCAATTAAAAATCAAAAATTGTTAATCGTGAGTACCCGTTATATAACATAATGTATGGATTCCCCGATAATATCAGTTTAAAATCGTATAGAAAAAAACAAATTGAACCCGGATCTTCGAATACGATATGCCACTGCCAATTTATTCAAACAAAGTGTTCCAACCGATCGGATTACGTCGTTGACGATTATAACCGCTTTTAAAATTACGTATTGCTATATACTTTATAACATGCGTCTAAGTTTATATTTAGCAAATCCGCAGGTATAAGCTAGTATGAGATAATATTCGTACATAGACAGTTAGAGTCGCTACATAATAACTTGGTAAAGCCTCATGGAACTGTAATTACTCTTACCGGTGAACTGTGAAGTAAGTTTTGAACTGTGTAAATAAGTTAGGGAGTGCAACAGCTGGGTTTGTGTCAAATAATTTATGCGGAATGAACATTGCAATGCGACACTTGCATTGCGTTTGGAAAGTTCTAGCGTTTATTGTTTTAGCACTTGTACTATATGAAGTGAGGATAGCCTTGCGGCTTGTATAGTTTGTAAATGGTCGATAAAGTTAAGCTTAACACTTGGACCATATGAAGTGAGCATAGTCTCGCGACTTGTGTATATCATAAATGGTCGACAAAGTTAAGCTTAACACTTGGACCATATGAAGTGAGAATAGTTTCGTGACTTGTGTAGATCATAAATGGTCGACAAAGTTAAGCTTAACATCTGGACCATATGAAGTGAGTATGGTCTAGCGGATTGTTGTTGATCGTAAATCGTCATCAAAGTTAAGCTTAACACTTGGACCATGTGAAGTGAGCATAGTCAAAAAAATGTTTAACTGCTTACCGCATAGTCGGGGTAGAAGATTGAAAGCTAGTAGAACGATAAACAATGTGTTTCGTCGATTAATCCATAATTCGTAACTGCACTAATAGATGTGGATATCATGTGGATTTGTTCCATTGTTAGCTGAACTAAACTAAATGAATCACCCGTTACCATTGATAGTGTTATAAATATGAAATTTAAATTCAAATAAGAATTAGAACAAAAAAATTGCAAATAATTAAAAGATTAACATGATGACATTCAAACATTTTTCTCCAATTCAATCAGTATTTGTATTAAACAAAACCAAGTTAGTATTACGTTAGATTCTTGAACTCCACCCGTCTGTCCGATTTGTAAACGAGCCCGTATCGCCTCTTAACTACACGCAACCCTGTTCCGAACTTCCGACCTTATTTCTCAAGTGAATGTACTGTGAATGTAATGTGTACTTATATTGCTTTAAGGTGGTAAAAAATTAATTGAGAAATAAATTTTTGTTTTTTCTATTTCGAGAAAAGAGTAGCAAACTATTATGCGAACCACCCGATGTTAAGTAGTCGCAGCCCTTAGAAATTCACGTACAACCACAAACACAGCTAAAATCCTATCTGATCTCGAGCGTAAATACGTTGCTACTCCTGAAGACTAAGATGGTCACCTCGTTTCAAAGTGTAGCCGGTAACTGCACCTCTCCAAATGAAACACGGATTATGAGGGCCGCGGCTCTTCCCAAGCGAACTATATATAGTTCTCCCACCTTGAAAATAACATGACAATGCAAAGACTCATATTTTCGACGAATCTTTTTGATATCAAATTAAGGCTTATTAATTAAAGCTTTTATTATAATTTAAGATTTTCATTATTGAAATTAAGGTATATGTTTAAAATTAGAGCAAATAGCAAAATGGTGACAAAATTCAGTAGGTACTCCTAGGTCCATGCATCGTAAGCGTAGGTGACGTGCTGAGAGGATACTGGTGAAATCCTCTGAAGACCCCGGGATCATTTTCAAGATCAGCGAGAGTTTTTTAATGGGCGTAAATTCCACATAACCCGGAATCGCTCTCACGGCACTGGATACCTAGGTTTTCCCGAGACATAAAAAGGACTCTTAGATCATATTAGCCTAAGTTTAATTAAGTGTGTGTTTTAGCACAAAAGATAACTACTAACACTTTCAAATAAGAATTTGGTTTTCATCGTTTTGTTTTACGTGAGAAATAGGCATGCATGCCACCTGATGTTAAGTGGTCACTGCAGCCCATGGACAACCACGTCCAATCTCAAATAGAACGGAAGTTCTATTTAAGCATGGACGCGGATGCGTTCCTACTCTTGAAGACTAAGATGGTCGCCTCCAATAATATGTAATCGGCATCCACACCTCCCCAACGGAAACATAATACATCAAGAACATGTTGCTTTACGGCGGGTTATGAGGGTGGGAGTGGTGCCGCCCCGGGCGAGCTCTAACGGCTCTACCTTAATCTGTTGTTATTAATAATGCCCCTTATTACAATTTTTCTTATATATCTTCCATGCACAAAGAGCAATTACTTAGAATTTTATTATTTGTATATATAGATAGTTGTAAGTTACTAAAGTTAAAACATTTTTTGTAAATGAATAAAAATGATCCAATTAAAACGTTCGGAGCCGTAAAAATGTTGCAAGTGAAATAATAATTTAAAGTCTTATTTTAAAAGAACTTGTTACGCCAAGTTTTTTGTACAGTTGCCGGAGTTCAAGTGTTTTATTTATTAAGTTTAAGTACAGTTTATATTTTCAATTTAAAATATTTTTTCCATATCTGTCATATATTGTATTGTAATTGATTGAAAATATATAAAAAACTATTATTGGTAGCCTTGGCCACTGTACAACTCAAAATTATAAACAAACATTTTTAGTATGTTTGTCCGTCCGTCCGTCCGGCAACCTGTCTCTTTGTCTTTCTGTCTTCCTGTCTGTCTTCCTGTCTGTCTTTCTGTATTTCTTTCTTTCCGTCTTTCTATCTATCCGTCTTTCCGTCTTTCTGGTTTTCTGTCTGTCTATCTTTCTATCCGTCCATATGTTTGTCTGAACTTGGTTACTACGTGACTCGTATAAAAAAATGCTACGATACCAAAGACAGACTCACAGAAACTTATAAAACTCATTTTTCGTCGAGGTTAAAAGCGAAGACAAACTTTTTATCCACATTGGCTGCATAAGGAAGTTAGAAGACCAGATGGTGGCTGTAATTACACGTATTTCTTTAGCCTACTTGGTAAAAAGATGTCGTTTGAAACTTTGTCTCAGACAGCTCGCACAAACGAAATTAGTGGTAAGTGAGAACTTCCAGGGAACTCGAGTAAGGCGTTAAATTGAAGAAGGCACAATATTACATAAGATGTTACAGAGCATAAAAGGTAATGTTAAAATATAAATAAAATATACAATAGTAGCATTATAACCGAAGCAGATTTCAACAGATTTGTAAACTTAAGCAACTTCAGGCGCGGTTTTTGGAACAGCACAAAGTACAAAAATATGAGACGGTGGTAGTTTACACGATTAGTAATCAATAAATATTACAAAGTTCAGTGCGTTAAGATGCATTGGTGTGTCGTGACATAGAAAAATAAAAATGTAATAGACGTAGGGTAGATAAATTAATCTAAAATTAGCATCTGTTAAAAGTTTCTCACGCCGTCGCACCTGAACTCAGAAAAAGAAAAATAAAAATAATACAGAACTCTTTTTGAACGTCAATAAACAACCACCGACTCGTAAAGTGTTTCGTTTCGGAGAAGAGTCGGCGAAAGAAACTCCAGAACATAAGTACATCTTTTTCATCTTTGAAAATGTCATTTACAAATAATAAATTAAATTAATGGAGCAAGTGGAACTGGAGTCGTTTCAGACCATATGAGTTTATAATTTAAGTATACGTTAGTTTTATAATACGCCTTTTTACGGGTTTTCTTAATAACCATTAAAAAAAAAACTGATAGATATGCGACATGTTCTGGTATCTTATTGTAGTAGCGAATAAGGTTTCTCATTCATGACTTGGATACCTTACATAGCGCATTTTGAGGACAGCCAAGTCATTCTTGTTTTTTGTATTAAAATTATGATTATCACAATAAATAATAATGATAAATTTATTAATATGCTTCCTAACATACATTATATCTTCATATATATTGATATACATCGGCAATATGTTGATGGTGAGAAACAGTTCCTTAAGGCCCGCTTTACAGCGGATTATGAAGGTGAGGGTGGTTTCTCCCCTGTTTGAAAAAGATTTTGCCACGACTTGTGTCTCCGTGACATCCATTACAAGGAATGTCAAAACAAACAAACATATTTTCAAGACAAGAAAACGAACCTAGGACCTCTACAAAACCGACAACTAAGTTTATTCACTAAAATAATAGAAAATGACATCGTATGAGACATCGAAGATAAAAATCTGAATTTATAGCGACTATTATCGGAACAAGCCAAGCGTGCGCTGCGATGTTCTATTGAAAATATTGAATAGAGTCGAAACGATTCCAATAGTAACATCAGATGCCTTCATATTGGACATTTGATATGAAAATGCAACATCATGAGATTTTATACACCTACATACTTTTTTCAGTTTAAGTAGCAAGATTTTGTAACGTGGGAACATATCGCTAGTCCACAAGAATACTGTATTAACTCTAAAAACGTACTTTTTCAGGAGAAGCGATTAAAGTTTTTAACGTATTTTAGTATGACCGGACCAGCGATATGTATATCGACTAACGAGGTATAACCACCATAGTATTTACCGTGAATCTTAAATGCGTTTCGGAAGATGGTGACGGGCTATAGTTCCAAAAGGCGCACTACATTAGGCGGGACATTAGTCTTGTTTGAGGATATCCTCGATTGGTACTTTTACAAAATAAAAATAAACATAACTTTCCACGAAACAGCAAAAATGTTCCACTTAGCAGTGATTATGCGTTTTTCTGCTTGGGTTGTTCATCTGTAGTCCCTCGTTTAGTCAATGCTGCTGATGACAAGAGGGCTGGTTTAAATCTCGCGTAGAGAATTGCAATGGCTATTCAGAACGGGAATGCGACAGGTGCATAAACGCGGACTCTGTATAAATAGTTTATCTTAGATTATTATTATACTGGTTCTTGCCCGCGGCTTAAACCGCGCAACAGTCGATATTACGAAATTTCTTACTTGTTTCCTTGGGGATTTCTTGGGGATGTAATTTTCAATACTCCTTTCTTAGTGCTTATTTACGTTATATTAATGAATCAAATATATGTATAAAAACCAAATCCATAATCACTGCTAAGTGGAACATATTTGCGTTTTAGTAAAAGTTGTATTTTTAATTAATAAAACCTTTAAACGAGTAAAGTGATATTCCTCTGTAAATTATATTGCCTGTTAAAACCCTTTCAAGTGTTATTTATAAGACAAAAGGCAGCCTATGTGGGTCTCAAGGTCTCATCTACTTATGTTAAAATTCGTCAAAATCGTTTCAACTGTTTTGACATGAAAACGGAACATACAAACATACATAACATCCACACTTTACTTTAGATATATTTGTAGTATAAAAGGTTTTAAGACATTTTATGTAACGTTTGTTTCATTAATTATGTACGTTTATAAATATTTATAATCTGTTCATTAAAGTCAAGACGAGTTAGATGCTGGTTACTTTGATCAAACAATACAGGTACAACGTAAACATTAACATTGAATTTCTTGGAAATTTATCCCTTATCAAGGTAAGACAATGACAGGAGTTGTCACCACTCTGAATACTTAAAGTACCTTCTGGGGGGATTAATATTATTAAATTAGACTTCATTCAGAAACTTAAAATGTAAATATTAATCAGTTCTAAGGTTACTAGGTAGAACTATATCGCCCTCAGCGAGATTGGTTTCCTTACCATCATATCAGGGAAGGATTAGAGAAATTTGGTTGTCGGAAACACTTAGAAGCAAGGCTAATATTTTAGTTCTTGCAAGTAGCAACGCACTTATATACAATCTGGAATAGTTTTTAGCTTTTTTAGAGATCAGATTTGGGTATCCTTGATATACACTGACTACTTATCAGGTGGCATTTACGCTTGCAATAAAATATTCTAATAAAAAAGAGATATATATGTTTATTCGTTTATTTAAATTTTAATTTAATGAAAATCTTGAAACGGATCATGATAAACGCCTAACCTAAACAATTTAAAGGGAGTCCATGTCCATGCACCACGATGTCAATAACACTAGCCGCATTCCCGCGTTGAATAACGATCGCAATTCCCTGCGCGAGGTATGAACCAAATCTCTTGTCACTTACAGCAAAATCAAACGTGGAACAATTTTTTTTTAATGTATATTTATATAACATGTATAATAAACGGTTTTTAGAAATTTTGAGCGTGTTTTAGAACAAATGCATAATTGAAGCATCAGTTGGTATAAGTCATTAGTTAAATTTGAGGAGTTCCCAAACTCGATACCCAACTCAATCACAGTCGAATTAGTCTTCAGCCTATTCTCACTACATTAGTATGTTTGACACGTAATGCAAAGACGAGTGCCTAATAGGGCTGCCATCCGGAAATAAGTGACAAATATTTATTTTATTAATGCATTGTTCCATTGCTGGTTATCATATATCAGCTTTCTCTCAAACCTTTTAAGGTGGGAGAACTATAGTTCGATCGGGGAATTACCACCGCTACTCTCATAATCCTCCGTAAAGCCTTATTTGTGTCTCTGTTGCAGACGTACAGTTGCCGGCTGCGCTTTGAAGCGAGGCGACCATCTTAGTAGTAGCAATGTACTCGTATCTGCGATCGAGCTCAGATAGGATTTCGGTCGTGTTTGTAGTCGTACGTGGATGTGTATGGACTGCGACTACTTAACATCAGGTGGCTTGCATGCTCGTGTGCTACTCTCCTCACATAAAAAAAAAACATAGAGAATCCTTTGATGAAATGAGAGATACACTTTAGCTCGCTGGCCAAGTGTCGATTGGTGGACATACACTTTTAAGCACTTTATGGCCTTTCAGACGATCCGGTTTCCTCAGGATGTGTTTCTTCGTTATTAATTAAAGTGATAATTAATTTAAAATACGCTCGTATTTTCTAAAAATAAAGATGTGTCGTAAGAACAGAAACAGTCTGAAACTTTAATTTATTTTAAGACTTGAAACTTTTTTAAATTTTCTTTCGTATTGGCTACTCTTTTACATTATATAGTTGTTTTTTATGTAAAAAGAACAGCAAAGGAGCATAAACCACCTGATGTTAAATAGTGGCAGCCAATAGACATCCACGTACAACCACAAACAAGATTGAATTCCCATTTGAGCTAGTGCGTATATGTTGCTACTCCTGAGGACTAAGATAGTCGCCACGAAGATTGAAACTGTAGCCGGCAATCACATCTTCAATCGAAACAAAACTTGCATCACTGATTATGTGGATTGCGATAGTATCTCCCCGCATGAACTATAATTGATACCAATTAAATCGGTTGAGGCAACCCTGTTCAAAAACGTAGGTCAATTTCCTCGTGGAGCGAAGAGCGCGAGCGATCTATTGCCAGGAAGCGAATGCATGTCAAAACGCGAAGTGCTTCGCGTGAAACGAAAACTTGGGAAATGAACATTTTAGAGTTCCGTACACAATTTAATCTTATTTGTCTATTACTTTGTCTGACTGTCCATTTGTCTATCTATCCGTCTATCGATTCATCGGTCTGTTACTTAGTCCTATTGTCCAACGCTACATCTGTTTGTTAGTCTGTCCAACTGTGCATATGTCTATCTGGCTATCTATTCGTCCATCTATTGGTCTGTCCAACTATCCATCTGTCTGTCTATCCGTCTATCGATTCGTTTTTCTGTTAATCTGTTTGTGATGAATTTAGAATTTTGTTCACAGTCTGGGTTTTTGTGTACTCGTCTAGTATGTATGTATTAGTAATATAGTGTATTATAATATAATTTCGTATATAGGAGTGTTCTTTGAACCGCTTTAGGATGATACAATGAATTACATATAAACTAGAGATGAGAAAAAGTACCGTACATATAAGTATTAAAGGTATGATAACGAGATAATAGCCTTTTGACCTATAACCTCTTCTCTCTAACGTGATTTACATTTTCGACTGGCACGGACGTGGGCGGAAGCACACATTCTATTTCAAACTTTTTACGGACTTATTTGTTATTTTTACGTATAAATATTGTCTAAATTATACATTGTTAACTCTTTCTATGTCTTTCTATACACATGAACGAATCATAGCGCTATTACTTCTGATGCTGTTTTCTATCTGTGGTGTAAATATTAGTGAAGTAAATATTTTATTATCTGTGCCCACAGACAATTTTTAGATTCTCTTTAATCTGTTATATGTGTAATCTATATTCAAATTAAGAGTTAAACTCTTTTGTGCGCGTTACCGAAGCTATCACGTTGTTTTATTTAATCGTTATATAGTACTGAACAGAAAGGTGTGAGAGGATCATCCTACATGTTTTTTCTAGTAATCCTGTTTGAATAGACACAAACTGAAGATCGTATCAGCGAGTACATATGAGCTAAATAATCACATTTAACTGTTATAAATGTTTATAAGCCTAATAGTTTAGGAGTTATTGAGGCATAACGTTGTACAGATGACAGGTTCTACCACCGCTACCTTAACTCATAAAAACAGTTCTTGTGTTTCGAGAGATGCAGATGTCGGCTACTCTAAGCGAAATGACCATCTCAATCCTCATTAGTAGCAACGTATGTATGCATGACGTCAGGCAGGACTGACTTGATTGCGATTGGACATAGATATTCATGGTCTGCAGAAACCATTTAACATCAAATGGCCTACAAGCTCATTGGTTCTTTTTCTAATTTAAAAAATAGATATTTACGTTACCGTTTTCTAAACTGATACTAATATTTTCAAAAATTTTTTGCATCAAAAGCTTGTACCAACTAGATATACAAATATTCCCTCTCAACCCATTAAATATTTTTAACTCGTCCCAATTAAGTAACAATTAGCATGATCAAGACAAGTTATCATTTTGAACGTCGGTTTTGTCTTTGATTGAATGAAATTGAAAATTAGACTTGAGATTGTACTGGCATTCAAGTTCCATTACAATTGTTCAGTTCTTCAATTTTCTCTTTGCTTATCGCGTTAATTATAAATTAGCCAAGTTAAAGTGAAAGCGGGTACCGTGCACCATATTGTTATTCTGAATAAAGCCAGATCTCCGCAATTTGCGGACAAAAACGGCTAACGCGACGCGAATATAAAACAGACCGTTTTTAATTATTTTTGCCTCCATTGTCTAGTCAGTTCCTTATGTTTCGCTGCTTAAGGTTACGTCGGATAAAGGTGAGAATCTTTTTTGTTTATTAAAAAGCATACGTAGAAACAGTACATGTAATCATAATATCAAAAA
The DNA here is from genome assembly GCA_018251015.1 of Phocides pigmalion okeechobee. NCBI lineage: Eukaryota > Metazoa > Arthropoda > Insecta > Lepidoptera > Hesperiidae > Phocides > Phocides pigmalion. The sequence goes on from DWON01001200.1 coordinate 13,424, forward strand.
TGTTATGCTCTAAGCATAACGAAACATGTACGGTTCAACAATGGAGATTCCATTTTCACACTCATCCTAACTCAAATTAATGCTTGCATTTCGTTAAGGTTACACGTACGTAAGCTGTGACTATCTTAGTCCTCGTGGCTGTAGCGCGGGACCAGAATAGTCCACTAGGTTTTTTAAGTCTAGACGCCGCAAGGTTTTGAGAACCTCTTTGTTATGCAGACTTCTGGCATAGAAGTACCGCAATGAGGTATTTTTGTTGAGAGGTTATTGTCTGCATGTAGACGTGAAATTTTCCTTAGCCGTATGTGCTAAGGAGCCGTCAGGTTTAACCAGTGGCGGCAGTGTGGGTCGACAGAAGTTAGTCTCAACCGCTTTGGCGAGGGACCATAAACTCTACTGCCAGATGGTTGCTCAGAGAGTTTTATGCCAAGATGTTGAAGGCGGTTAAGACTTACCTTCTGCAATGTTTTTTTGTAGTACTTGGCGGCGAGGTTGAAAACTTTTTTCCTGGAACTAATATCCGGAGCTTTGCTGTCTCGAGCATCAACCCAAGATAGATACACCGAATGTGTCTGTTTTTCTGCTAGAGCACATTCGGCGTTGAACAAAGGGCGAGCTTTGCCACCGTTGGGAACTTCAGAGAAAGAGATGAAATATTCCATCCCCTGATGAACCACATCGGTTATAGCATTCGCGCAGCTCGATGGAGAAGAGAAGCAAACCTCTCGCCAAGGATAAGATGCAAAAAAGTGCCGAATCTCATCCCAATCTGCTGATCTATAATGCCATACTCACCGGGTACCATGGTAGTCATGTTTAGGAGGGGAGTATGATGATATGGATTTCATCAGACAGTGATCGGAGGTACCCAATGGGGACGAGACCTCTACATTAGATCAGTCTGGACCAGTTGTCAGTAGAAAGTCCAGGCAATTGGCTGTGTGACCATCGACATCAGGCACCCTAGTGGCGTGCTTTACCAGTTCGGAGAGGCCAAACGACATGGCAAAATAAATCTGCTTAATCCTCAATTGGAGCTTTAACCCTGTTTAAGATTGGTTGTTATTTATGGGCTGCAGCGACCACATAACATCAATAGGTTGGCTGCAATCTTATTGGCTATAATTGTAGCATAACATAACATTCATGATGATAATTAGTCACTGCTATTGACAAGGACTTATAGACAATATTGATTCGACGTTACATTTTTTTAAACTTGACCTTAAACTAATATTGCTAGTTTCAAACTAAATAAAAACAAATAATTTGAATTAAACAGCATAACAACCACATTAGATAATTAGCTCACTGCTATTGATAATGACTAATTGATAATATCGATAATATAAACGTTCGATTTACAAGTAAAAACTGGATCTTTAACTAATATTACAAGATTTCAATGAAGTTAAAACAAATAATGTGAAACAAATAGCATAGCAACAATATTATATTTCCAACAATAACTACAAAATGGCGGCCTGTAGGTATTCCAAAATGTTTGCTAAGGAATCGTAATTACAGTTTAATTTTATGCACACTATAATTCGCGAATCGTTCCCCTTTCCGCCGTTTATTTTCCGAAACTTGTTTGGTAAACAACGTTAATAAGCCGAGGGTTAAACACAGAAAAATTGTAGCCGAAAGCAATACAGGATCCTTTGTAGCGGAATGGAGTTTCGAGATAAAAAGTTCGGAAGCCATTTAAAAAGATATTCCTCTAAGCATCCTTAAGCATTTAGTAATAAAGACAGTATTTGTTATACTTCCAAGCGTACAAAAATTATCCGTACGGATAGCTTTAATAAACTTTTGTTATTTTATTCTTTTCAGCCGTTATTGCTCATTAAAATTTTGTTTTGGCTTAACAAGTTTTTCACCTGGAATAACAGTAAATCCAGGCCGTGGTGCTAAAAGGTCAGAATATTTCAATACGAAACTTATTGTGTACTATAAGTACTTAAATACATTATAGTAACTTTGAATACATTCGATTTATTATAATTATCAGCTGTAATAACTTTAATGAAGTTAAGTAGTTGCAGCCCATAAACATCCCATAGACATCTCTCTTTACTAGGCGCTTTACTTGGTACATGAAGTTCATAGAAAAACAAAGTGCAGTAGATTTCGCGTAGTCGACGAGTAAATAATCAAATTTTTTTTTTAATTTCCTTAAAATTATTTATAGTAAAACCCTAGTCTAAACATTCTACAGAGAGTCCGTAAGCAAACTGTCTACCTTAAGAGCGGTAGAGAGCCCTTGTAAGGGACGCAAATGCATCGAGACGTTGGCCCCTTCTTGCCTCAGAATAGTGTAGAGGACCGGAGTAGCGATGGACGCTGTTATTATAAGGCTTTTATTATAATTAGTTTTGAGGAACTCCGTTTTAATTTCAATGTGAAATTGTTATTGTTATTATCTATTTTAAACTAATATAATTTCGTAATTTATACCTTATGTTATATAACGGGTACCCACGATTAACGTTTATTAATTGCCGATATTTCGAACCAGTTGCGTGGCTCGTGGTCACGGTGAAATTATTATTATGTTCTACATTGGGTAAGGTTTCGATGTTGATACTATGCTATTTTCATTTCGTTTATAATTTAATATTGTATTTTCATGTGAGAGTATTTATTATTTTGACACGAAATATACAAACATTAAAAAGTAATTATATTTACGTAATTCGTTAAAATGTTGCACTTAATCGCTAAATACTTTGTTATTATTTTGATATGATAATATAATGACTTCTAACACTGGCCATAGAGAAGAAAGGATAAAAAAGAACAGAATAAAAAAGGCGGGAGTTGAAGAAACATAGGTAGTGCAAATAAAGAAAAATGAAATCGAAATCTAAGATTAAGATGATCTTTTAGAGAAAGATAAAAACGAAAAATCAGATTAAGGTGACGTTCTAACACTTTCCCTGCAGGGTACAACACTGCTATGTATTGCGCGGCGCAACGCGCTTGCGACTTGTACACACCTATGTTGTACGTACAAATGTGTATGGATTACGGTCGAACCAAATTGGTGTGTTTACGTCAGCGCTACAAGACTGGGGGCGGACATTACGTCTGTATATTCATAAATGATACACAGATGCTAAAAAATACAATATTTTAGTGAATTTTCGGAGCATCTTCAGTCTAGAAAATAAGCTCTAATTTTGTGTCGCCTCTCTCAATGATGATCCGATCTAATATGTGGGCGCCGCAGTCAGTGTTAATTGGTACTTTTTCATTTTTTTCAATGTACTAAATTTAGTCACGTGTATGGAACTTTAATACTTCCCAGTTTCTAGCAGGAAAGAGAAAATCACTTTGCAATGAAGTTAGCGGCGCGCGAATAACACCACTGAACCGAGAAATTAGTTCCAAGTTTCCTTAGACGTATAACCGCCGTATGAAATGTAAACTGAGGTGGCTTTTTGAATTTCCAACGGTTTTAAATCCGATTTCCGGGGTGGAACGGATTTTATAGTTTGCGGGAGTTACTGGGGTACCGCAAGCGTATAACTTTGATTTTCTTTTGTATTGTACTCCTCTGTGGCGTCGTACGGCTGTTATATTATGAACTACTTCTAGTGCTTCCACCATTGCCTGTATCTTGTTCGTTATTCAAGTTTTGTAACACCACCGCGTAACCTGTGTACCGTAACCGCGTAACGTAACGGCGTCTGTATTGAAATGGACCTTAAAAAATAAAGTAAGAGGCTTTCATTCGTTACTTTCTATGTTTTGCAGTAGGAGGGTTTAAAATAATTTGACATTGAGCCATGCAACTTGTTCGATTCTTATAAAATGAGGAAAGTTCGATTCTTATATATCCAAGGAAGTTTTCATGAATTATGTTCGATATTTTGGAGATGACAATCTGTTTAGCGGTGAGATTTTCGATATATTGGTATAAAAAGCTTTAGCCGTGACCTCAAGTCATGCAACTTATCCGAAATATTAGCAACAAAAATCTAAAATCGTTCATCGTGAGTACCCGGTACATAGTCAAATTAATAGTAGATATGTCGTTGTATGTATTCACGTAATATCAATGATTTAGGGAGCGTGGAGTGAGATGACACTTTGAGTAATTGTCCTATCGTGTCAACTTATTTCTCGATTTCTCTTCTTAAAATATTGCCATGTCCGACTTTTTTCATAAATCAGCCTAACGAAAAGGCAGACAGGCCTGACGAAAGCAGTCACTGTCGCCTATGATTATAGCATCACTACAGGAAACACTAATCTAAAGTAGTATACTAATGCTTATGTAAAGTAGTCAGCAATCCTAAATACGAGTTGATATTTTCATAAAGAGAACTTACATGTAATTCATTACACTTACATGTAAGTCATTACTCAACTATTAATCAATGCTTACATGCAATGGATTGGTTTAATACAATTAATTATTTAAATATGATGTCTTAACGCAAAAGTGCGAGTTTAGACTTTTTCAAATAACTTGATCGACGCTGCTGGTGACAAGAGCACTGGTTCTTATCGCGCTAAGAATTACCATTGCTAGTCAGCGCGACATTGCGGCGATTAGGCTTGGCACGATACTACATAGACACTGACTTCCATTAAATTATTAAGGTTAGGTTTGGGTTATAAGTTTTAAGTATTAAGTGTTATGTTCAAGTTAATAAAATATTGAAAAACGCAGAATTCATTGCGGATATTACCAAGAATGTGTTCAACGAAGATTTATAATTGAAATTCATTACATCTGACGAAACTGGGTCATTACGAAAATTTATGCACATTTCCTGAGCTCAGATTAATAGTCTCATGCTCAAGTAATTTCAAGAAATTTGAAAAGAGATAAGTAAGTTTCAACAGCAATAAACCGCTGGCCCAGAAGCAAAACTCAAAGGTGATTTACCTGACGGCACGAAAAATGGCTCACAGAGCCTTGTTACGTCACTCGAAATAACGTCTACCTGAAAATCTAAGAAGACTTAGTGTCTCGGTCAACTGTAGCCAAAAGCGTGTTCGAAGTCAATGAACTGATTATTTTACGTTGTAACTTTATTATTTATTATTTGTACCAATACAAAATCTAGGTATTGTTTATGCAATAATCTATTTGAATTTCCATTTTACTGTGTATATATATTACGATAAAGGATTATTAAACTTGAACACCCGCTACATAATAAAATGTGTAATTTCCACGATAATATTAGTTTAAAATCATATTTATAAATTTGAATTGTTTATGTTACATTGGTTTCGTCGTCATTTTTATTCTTTATTTGTACTCTTTGATGTAGTCTATATAATTCTGATCGAAGTTAAGGTGGTTTGAGAATAAAACGATATGTTCAGGGAAAAAGCGTTCTCTGTCCTTTAGCTCGACTCGGCCACACAGGGCCATGTCCCCAAACATTTTATATTTTTTAGTATTTATAAAAACATTTGAAAAACTAAGTTTTAAATTTGAATTCCTATTCCATCCATCGTAAAGCCATTAAAAATGCACTGAATATAAGATAGATATCTCGTAAAAATGAAAGTTTTGCCGTGCTTAGTCGGACAGTTCGTGAAGTTTGTGAGAATATACTATTACCCATTTCTTAGATGTAATTCTTCAAATACTTTTTAAGTTACATAAAAATGTACTAAATGTCATAGAGGTACTCGATAGCTATACTAAAACTTCTATTATATCGACGTACAATTTAAGTTTTTACTTAATGACGTGCTACATAACTATGTGCTAGATGTGCCTTCATTCTTACCGATTAGTATATATATATATATATATATAAGAACGTAGCAAAAAATATACAGCCCATATTATAGTAACAATGAAAACACAAGAGTTGCTTCAATGCGGATTATAAGGGCGGTCGAATTATTCTACGACCTATCAAAAAGGTTAGAGAGCTCTCACGAAAATTACATTTAAATCAATATAATTACCTATTAATTTAGCAATAATCTCAATGTCGTCTTTATCGTGAAAAGAACAAATTTTGGATCACAGAAATAGCGTAATCTGGAGACAATAGAACGGGCTTCACCCAACCATACTCACAATACCGCAAAAACAGACTCAAACTGGACTCGCCAAGCTACATGCATATTTGCAGTCGATAACAGTATAACGACCTGGAAATACCCTCAATTGAATTGCAAATGAGATCTGTCAACCAACAAAAGAATGCTCTTAGTAACCGGCTGGACTCCAAATAGTCGGAAACAAGCCATTCAAATACGAATTCGAAGCCTTTTACCCTTTCATCGGAATGAATCGGTGAGCAGTGAAGTGATACTTTTAGTATGAAATAAACCATTATGCATTTTGGCCGATGCTTCATTGCTTCTGTTCACGAATCCAGTTCGTTTACAGCCTGAGTCGGTGGGAAGTATGTCTGTCATGCGCAAGCTTTAAGTTGTAGTGGATGGATAGTCCTTAAAAATCATTTATTCCACCAAATTATTGGACCAAAATGTTTTTGAAAATGCAATTCGCAAAAAGATGCTTAAGGTACTATTCAACAAAGTTAGCACAGGTCGAGCCTCGATCAAATACTGATAACCTGAAGAAGCCAATGGAAAATATATGGCTCAAGATACGTTATACGTCATAGTAGTACGAATCTACTAAAGTAGATCTTAAACTGCTATACTGAATACGGATATTGATAAAATACTGAATTTCTTACATGCACATAAGCTGGAGAAATCTGATGATTTCTCTAGTTCCATAGATTCGAACCCCATCCTTCCACTTGAGATAATAGTTCTTATTACTAGCCTGTAATTTTAGAAAATGTAAAAGCATTCCTGTGATGTTTCTTCCACTAGTTCTTCTCTATAGCGAGACATTTATGAAACCGGTGATAGATTTCTTTTGTCGATCAAAAGTTCCGGAAGAATCAATTTTGAATAAATATCATTTGACTTTGACTCTGATTATAGTTTTATGATAAACGAGCAAACGAGCGTGCTATCTGATGTTAAAAAGATCTCTCAAGAAAATGGATTACCGCGTCCAACCTCAAACAAGATTTAAATCCTGTCCAGCGTCTTGCATAGATGCGATCTTACTCTTGGGGACTCAGATAGTCGCCGTGCTTGTGACTGTAACCAACAACAATCGCTCAACAACGCTCCATTCCAAACAAAACACAAATAACTGGATTTCGGCGCTATATGACGAAGATAGTAGCTCCCTCGTCCAAGTATATTTCTACCATCTGATAAACATAATGATCACATATTATAATCCATACTTTTTCATTTCGTAATACAAATGGCGGTTTTGGTATGCACTTATTCAAACCCAGTACGAAAATAACTGCATATTTTATCGGACCGCAATCTAAATGGATGCTTCAGGATATCCGCTGGTAATGCGAGTGAATTTTCGCAAAACAACGTGTCGGAACCAATAATCCCTTTTCCATTAAACACTCGGTTTAGGCAGAATGTGGTTGTTCCTGAAACACCCTTTTTTATTTTAGACCACTGTAATATTTCCATGATGTAAGGATCATATATTTAGACATATGATTGTAAATTAATGTTATCGCGGAATTTCTGTATTTTACGTTGTACGGGGTACTCACGATTAACGATTTCTGATTTTTGATTGCCGATATTTCGAACTAGTTGCATGGCTCGTAGTCAGCGTGAAATTTATGGATTTCTTATCGTTAATCTTGCTTACCCGGTACAAAGTAAAAGGAAAAAAAGATTATAAAATGTACACTTTTTTGGTGCAGGGGACTTGATGTTAAGAAATCTCTACAGCACTTCTATCCACATCCAGCCTCAAACAGAACTAAAGTCTGACGTCGTGTATAGATACGTTGAAACTTCTGAGCTTGAGTTGTATTTTTTGCATCGATTTAAAAAAAAGAACAATTACTGCTTACAGATACATAATTTTTGCCATGAAATTTCCAAACATGTTTTCGTGGGTTTTATAGGCAACGTTGTAATAAAACAATAAAGATTATAAGTTATGTACGGAGTTTATAACCGTTTGTGAACAATATTTTAAAAAAATATTTTTAATAAACTGCAGTTCATATTTCAATTTTAGGCACGCCTCGTGATGGATTTTTTGCGAAATTGCCAAAAAATAGCTTGAATTTTATTGTGATATGATCGTATCTCTTTTATGAATGTATTTCAATCTATTAACTCTCTTTAGGCCAATATATCGATTTTGTATCTCCCCCCCCCCTCCTCTATTAAAAATACAGGGACGCAATTATAAATATAGCGACCCAAAGTGGCAACACATCCATACACGACATCAGGCAGGACTTAAGCCCTGTTTGATGTTGAACGTGGATTTCCAAGGGCTGCAGAGTCCATTTTACTACAGATCATCTTCGCGCTGGTTTCCAGCATAAAAAGAACAACGACCTATGTACAATGTTAGATAAGACTTCAGTTCTGTTTGCGTTATATGTCATTGACTATGGTCTGAAACGACGAGCAGTACTCTCGTTTACATTTTTATAACATTAAAATCATGTTTCTAATCGTAATGTAATTTCGCAATTTTTTCAGTGAGCATAAATTAAATAAAGCTTTACTGTTTATACGAGTTTAAAACAAAGTTTTTAACAATACATAAAGCGTGTGTTTCGGGAACTTATTGTAGCGTAAACTCATTTAATGTTTTAGAATAACAGTCCAAGTACAAAACGGGCTTACGATCTATGGTTTTGTTAATTCTAAATTCAAACAAAAAATGTTAAAATGTGGACGTCATGGGACACGCGAAAGATATAAAACAATTTACAGTTATAGAAATAGCGGCGCAAAATGTTTCACTAAGCAGTGATTACGTGTTTATTCCGTTTGGCTTTGAAACTTTTGTTTCGTGGGGTCCGAGTGCCAAAAACAATTTCTCAAACAATTAGTCCCACATTTGTACGACGCCACTGGTGACAAGAGGGCTGGTACATATCTAGCGCAGTGAATTGCGATTGCAATTCAACGCGGGATTGCGATTAGCGTTCTTGGCACCATGTCGCGTGCGCAAGGACTCCCATTGTATTGATTAGGTTAGGTTAGATCTGTGACAAGATCAGCTTTGTACATTAAAGGTCACTTTGACAGCCATATACAAACGAACGGATGTAGAGATAACAGAATGGACAAACAGTCGGGCGAATGGATAGAAAAACAGATAGACAGACAAACAGACAGACAGACGGACGGACGGACGGACGGACGGACGGCCAGACAGACAGACGGACGGACAGACAGACAGACGGATGGACGGATGGACGGACAGACGGTCAAACGAACAGACGGACAGACGAACAGATGGACAGGCGAACAGTCAAGCGGATGGACAGGCGGACAGACTGGCTACAGATAAAAAAAAAGATAGATAACTAAACAGATATAGATATAGGCAGACACACAAACATAGCCGCTATAGCTGTAATATAAGGCCGCGCTAACCCTTGAATACTGGAACCACGAAATGTTAGCAGACATTTAGTTATTTTTTTTTATTTTACATAAGTCTTTAAAAACATAAATTAAATGGAGCGTACATTTTGTTCATTCAGTGGTATTTTTTCAACGAATTTTTTTCCAATGAAAAGTTATATTGTATTAAAATTGTGATCCATTGTAAGCCAACCTTCAAACATTATTTCTTTGTTCGACGTGTTTGTTCATTGGGTGTGAATTATTATTTAAAACGGTGTAAAAATAAGAAACAAGTATATTAGGACTTTTCAACAAAAAAATATTAAGAACATAAATAAATTGGTTGTTCTGTACATTAAGTTCTGCCAAGTGAAAAAGAATTATACTAGGTAACTATTATGGAGGCCTAGTATGAATTCGAAATATGGGCAATTAGAAAAGCGTAAATCATGAGTACCTGTTACGTACTAAAATATAGTATTTTAAAATTATGTTAAAAGCCGATACAGGCCGATTGGAATTTGTAAATATAAACCGATTTTTTAAGCTAATTAACACATCAGTAGCAGCGATCATGAGTCCATGACGCTTGAAGTTTGAGACAGGAGACTTGAGGCTAGGAGCTTCAGGCAAAAACTTGAAATACAAGGCATGAGGTCTGAAGAACCAGGCATGAGACTTAAGGCATAAGGTTTGAGGCTTGAGTCTTGAGGTATGAGGCTTGAGGCATGGTCCATGAGGCTTGAGCCATGAATCATGAGGCATTAGGCTGAGACATGAGATTTGAAGTGTGGAGCATGAGGCTTGAGGCATTAGGCTTAAGGTATGAGGCACGAGGCGTGAGGATCGAGACAAGACGCTTGAGGCATGAGGGAAGTTTTTTATGCTTATGGACCTATTTCCAAAAATACGCTTTTGAAACACGGGTAACAGTTAATTTTAAATAGTCCCTTTCATATCCCGACAAAATAGCTTACATATACAATGTTTAAGCGGTTCTCACATGGGAACACGACGCTTTGTTCTACGATTATTAACAGGAACAATAATAAGTACGCTCCGAATTACATGCGAGTTTGTACCGCTGTAGGATTTTGTTTTGTTTCAGTATTATTTTACACATAATTAAAAGAAAACACCGTTTGTATTAATCGTTTACACCATAAGTAGGAGACGAACATGCATGTATGGTATGTGGTGTAATGGATACAAATGCATACAAATACGCGATTGAAAATATTGCATGTACAACATACGGTCTAAACCAGGCTTACTCAAACTTATAGCCTTACGAACCCTCTTTAAATGTACAAAATTACCGCGAAAATAACTTTAAAATAAAAAAAGAGCTCATTCTTAAAATGGCGTAATTTTTATTCATTTTACTTAACATTAAACAATTTTGTTTATTATATTAGATTAACATGATTTATAACATAATTATTATAACAAAAAGAAAAAAACAATTCTTATTCTTACACATTCTTACACAAAATGTACAGCTTTCTATTTTAGTAGGTATGGAATTAAGTTGAAAAGAAACAAAAACAACAAAACTTAGGGCTCTTATTAAAGTCTGAATCAGTACAAATAGGTTACATAATAGTAAAGGTGGTAGAGCCATTAGAGCTCGCCCGGGGCGGCACCACCGCCACCCTCATAACCCGCCATAAAGCAACATGTTCTTTATGTATTGTGCATCGGTTGGGTAGGTGTGGTTGCCAGATACACATTATTGGAGGCGACCATCTTAGTCTTCAAGAGTGGGAACGCATCCTACCCAACGCAAAAATATAAATTGGATAATAAAAGGATTTTTTTTGAAAAAACCTATATGCGTAGGCTATAATATTCTCAAAGTTTACTGAAAGCTGTTGACAAAGCGTTGCGGGAAGTACTCAAAAAAGCTTTTTAAAATTTAAATACAAACATTAACTTGTTATTTTAAAATCGCATGCCAGTACATTGTTAAGACTTTTTTGTTTTTAATCATCTTAGAGAAAAAGTCATGTAACTTAATTTGCATGTTACTCGTTAACTTAAAGAGGTCTAAACAGTACAAAATTGTAGCATTTTAGTTAACAACTACAATTTAATAAATATTATTTTGCACGCAACAGCGCATAGCGTTATGTTGATCGTAAACTGTAAACCTTCAACGATCCATTTTTAGCAACTTTAGGTGGAAAATTGGATGGGTGACCGTCGGTGGTTTTTTAGCTATGAAGAGTAGCATGTTCGTAAAGTGTTACCGGTCTGCGATTAAATTTAAGTAACTAAGGGCGCGGTCATGAATTGAATGGATGACCTTCGGTGGTCTTGTTATATGAGAAAAGTAGCAAAGAAGACTGCAGGCTATATGATGTTAAATGGACGTCGCAGGCATGGACGTCCACATACACTTTCAAAAAGGGGAAGATTTGTCTGAGGTCATACGAAGATGCGTCGCTACTCTGATCCTGTCGCCTTAACTTCACCCAATTCTCCAAATGAAACACAAGAATTAGTTCGCGGCGGGTTGTGAGGTCAGTGGTACCAGTGGTAAATAAATACCTTCATATTGATACCATTAAAATGCTTTTTAAACAAATAAATACGTTTATAATGATAGCATTGAACATGATTTTTAAACAAATTATGCAAAAGAGAGGCAACGTTTTACACAGGGGTCTTATTATCAAACAGGGTTTGCGTATGAATACGGAATAAAGGGTCTTTGTCAAGTGACTAATGCTCTTATGCCAATCAAGATATACAATTAACACATGACCCTTTTGTATGGTTAACAGTATATGTTTATACTTATATGTACAGTTTTAAAGGTGGTAGAGCCGTTAGAGCTCGCCCGGGGCGGCACCACCGCCACCCTCATAACCCGCAGTAAAGCAACA
>DWON01001201.1:0-25746 GCA_018251015.1 Phocides pigmalion okeechobee
TTGTCCATGGGCTGCAGTGACCGCTTAAAATCAGGTGGCCTGCATGCCCGTTTCTTACTCTTTCACAATAAAAAAAAAAGTTAGATTTTCATTCTGCGTATCAGAGATTGTGTACGTATCTTTGTGTGTCCATGGCACATGGGTTTCCTAGTGTGATGCTATGAGCGTCGAAAAAGCATTATTATACGCGTTTTCTTATTAATATCCATAATCACAGACATAACATTTAATGAGATATTTATTAATGGCCACTTCAATATCTCTAAGTTCAGGAACCAAAACAATAAACGTAGTTCAGTTAACCCTTCACCTAGCCCCATGATTTATATGGCAACTACTCTAAACACCGGTTAGTTAGCAAATTGGAAATCACAACTGCCTGCCAACTCTATAGGGCAATTGAGATTAACTTCAGTTATATGCAACATTTGAAATATTTATGATGCATTTAAATTCTGGTTGAGTAACTCTTATTTATAAATATTCAATAACGGCAAGAAATATTGCGGTAAAAGGAAATAAAATAAGTGACAATAATTTATAAATAATGTTATTATAATAGTTATTATACAGCTCCGAGTAGATTATAATAAAAGTAGTAAAAAGTATTGGCAATATTTTATTTAATAAGAAAAATTTTAACCAATTCCCACCATCAGCGAGAGTTAACTGGTAGATAAAGTTTGGCATTAACTTTGCCCTTTCTAAAACCTAATTTAAGGTCATACAATAAAAATAAATATTAGTCTTATGTACTTATTATTGTAGTCAATAATTATTCTCAATTTAATGGTGAATTATGTTCTTAACCAACTTCAAAGATCAGTTAAGCACTGAAATCAGTTAACCCATTTCTGAAATTATCGCGCACAAACACACAGACAAACAAACAAAAAAATCTTTAAAATATTTCTTTCGGTTCTATTGCTATAATAAAGGCCCGGACAACAGTTTTTTTTCACATGCATTTCATGTACAGGCGGCAATTACTTACACGTTTGTCAGTTATATACATAGACGAGCTTTTGCCCGTGACTTCGTTTACGGGTTACTGAATTGACGTAACTTCTTTATTTGTTAACCTATTTAAATGAAAATGTTAAATGAAACCCATCACAATATAATCTTAATAACTGCATTCAAATCGGATCAGCCTTTTGTCAAATTAGCGTGCAGACACAATGAAAAAACATAGTTTTGGGTTCTCTTGCATGTATTAAGCTACCCCATTATGAATTTATATATATAATGTCATATAAAGACAGCTACAGTTTTATTATATGTATGTATAGATATAAAATATGTTTATATGAATAGAAGCTCGAATTGGCATAACCAAAATATCCTGTCAGAGTCGATTTAAAAAATCACCCATCCAGCTGCTTCAACTGATTACGGCACTCGATCCAGTCAATATTGAACCTAGAGTGGCAATAATAGAGCTCTGTGGCCGCGCCTTCGTGAATTGGACGCTACGTACAGACGATCGCTCACGGGAGATCGCGGCCCGTCGACACCACCATTTGTCTCGGGCTACCTTTAAAAGCTATTCGCAACCATTTCTCTTTTTAAAAACCTTTAGACACTTCCTTTTCGTTTTTCAATCGCCCGTCGGAGTTATCGCGATAGATGCTTTCGTTTGCGCTTGTACTTACGCAGAGTTGCTATCACGAAAAGTAATTCAAGGTCCGCGTGCCAAAAAAAATCAAATAATTAGTCTTTTTTAAGTGAGAAGAGTAACAAACGAGCATGCAAGCCACCTGATGTTTAGTAGTCGCAGCACATAGACATCCACGTACAACAGAAAACACGACCGAAATCCTATCTTAGGTCGAACGTAGATATCTTGCTACTCCTGAGGACTAAGATGGTCGCCTCGCCTCAAAGCCGCCAACCGGACCTCTCCAACCGAAACAAGAAACGCATTAACGTGGATTATGAGGGCGGCAGTGGTACCTCCCCGGTCGAACTATAGTTCTACCACCCATATAGTCCACGTTTGATCTCATGGACTCACTTTTGATCGTTTACGTTAGGCTTTTATTATAATTTGTTTTTAGGTTTTCATTGTGGTAATTAAAGTATTGATTACAAAGTTTTGTTGCATAGGAAAAAATATCTACACGTCACGCTCTGTTATTTCAAAATTTTTCATTTTTAAGATTTTCTTGCTACTTTATATGTAAAAAATAATACACACGGCAGATGTACGGAGACAGCAATACATGTCTAGTTAATTACGTTACGAATCATTGTAATTTCTACAGTTTCCTCTTAATTGTATTTTAACACGACGAACAGAAAATATTGGAAATATTAGTGCCTGGCCTACATAATTCGTAATACAAAATTATAGACATGGGTACAAATTAAAAAAGGAATAGAAGACATTTGCTCTTAAATAAAAACTAAATTAATTGAACAATAAAATACATTTTCTATTTATTAATTTAATGGGTTATGTTTACAGCTCTACGTAGATAATCAGAAAAGTAGCAAAGAGTAGCAGACAGGTGAAGTAATATCTCACCCGCTCTTCAGTAATCAATCAAAAATTCTCTAGAATATATGTATATTTAGTAAAATATAATAAAAAATAAAAAAGTAATTTAATGTAAGTAAATTAATGAATGAAAATGAATGGAATATGCCGATATTTTGAAAAAAAAAAACATTTAATCATAGCTTCTGATCATATTAGGTACTAACGTTAAATGAAGTTCAATGACGTTTATAAGACCGAGATGCATAAAGGAATCATTAAATTTATAAATTAATATGACAAATGGGAAGAAATTTATTAAAGATATTTAATATATACATATTTGTTTTCATTACCATCATTTTTAACCATTAATTAAATTCCATATTTTAACTACTTAGCAGAAGCCTGTCGAAAGTGTTACACATTTAATTATTTTTAACAATAGATGGATTGATCTGAATGTCACCAAATCAAAATATGAAACCGTTTGAATTTATGCACAAATTGAAAGCAATAACGTATTTGTCGGGTTTGTGGAACGACAAATGGTCGGAATTGGGCAGTGGCAAGCTGCAGTTATGCGTGCGATGATTGATCCCCGTGCGTTGAATGCCGATGAAGTTCGCCTTTCGAGCTTTTCGATTTATTGCCTTACAAATTTGTACAACTAATTTTAAATGATAACTATTGCTCTGTTTTCATAATTCAACTGTTACGTCCTTTTTAGTAACGATGATTTTACAATAATTAAAGATCATTAAATTACAGTAAGTGATTAAAGATCATTAAATTACAGTAAGCGCTTGTGTTAATTAGTTACAAGTAATTTAAATAATTAAGTAATTAAAAACTGTTCTGTGTTATATTTACACGAATTAAGGTGATAGCGATACAAATCAATCAAATGAAATAAAAGTTCTATAATTAATTAAAAAAAATGAAATAAACAACCGAAACTGAAACGAATTTAAAAATTACAGCAAATTTTGTAAGTAACAAAAATCTTTATAATGGTTGCATTACCCAAATATTTGAAGTCTATGATTTTCAACTAGTTTTATCGGAATTTATACATGTTACTATTTAAGTTATGAACTATACTAATTGTATAAACTTATGACCACGAGCCATGCATGTGGTTCAAAATCAACAAATAAAAATCCTTATTCGTGAGTACCCGCTTCGTGGTAAAATTTAAACTCTAGTTAAAAATCTCCAAATGTAAACTAAACAGAGACAAGACAATTAACAAAAAGGACAGTGAAATATCGAGCTCGGAACACGTTGATGAAAGGGGCCGGCGCGGCGCGGCAGAGCCTCCGTCCGTGAAAAGAAAAACAAACATGCGAATCGGCTCAGCGGATATTGATGGTCACAATAATGCTGACTTGAAGAGGAGCATTCAATTAAGGAGGCTAAACAAGGAGATAAATGACCTGGAGCTGTCAGTGATTGCCCCGATTGCGATGGCATGGGATAAGAGGCGGCTTATAGGAAACAGCGGAACTACTGCAAAATTACAAGTATTATTAAGAAAACAAGTTTTATGGCACTTTCAGTTTTAAGAACAATACTATGCTATCTTATTTATAAAATAACGCTAGCTGCATTCCCGCGTTGAATAACAATCGCAATTCTCCGCGCGAGATACGGAGCAGTCCTCTTGTCACCGGTCTGTGAAACGTGGTACTAATGTGTACTGTTGTGTTTAATTTTATTATTTTCTTTTCCATTTTTACAACACAAACAAACTCATTGATAAGATAACTTCGCTAAACTCGAACTTAGACCTTTACGGATTAGACACGTGGTGAACACTTAAATACCTACAATTGAAAATCAAATTGGCGCAAAAACCCCTCCGCTATGGCGCAAAAAGGCGCGCAAACTCCATCGTCAGTCAGCAAGGGATCAATCACTCGGCATAAAGGCTGCAATAAATTCAGCATTGAAGCCATTTCACACTCGTTTTCACCTCTCCGCGCTTTTCATCGGGTTTAACGATTTATTTGTCTATTTCTAACTACGTAAATGATACTTTTTAGGATTCACTCGCCAAATAATTCAACAAGGAAGAAACCTGAATTACGTTGTTTATCTGTCTGTCTGCCCGTACATCTGCAAGGTTGTAGAACTATAGACTGGGGATGTACCGTCGCTGCCCCTGTAATCCGCCATAAAGCAGTTCTTGTGTTTTGGATGAAGAGATACTGTTCAGAGACGAAGTTTGGCAGGCCAACCAGTAGAAACTATTTTACATCGGATGGCCTCCATTTCGTTTGCTAGTTTTCCAACATAAAAAAACCCGACGGCGTTGATGGTTATTAGCATTTAATATACAAAAAATACAACGTAACTTCCATGCGATCTGTGTACTGATGTACCTAACGAAAAAATGAAATAACATATTTCGCAATGGCACCTCATATATATAAATGAGGGATTAAAAAGTCCAGTGCACATAAGTAATCCACATGGACAACTAAGTTTCACTACACCCTCTGATAACATTTGAACAAGAGGATGAACGGATACATTCAAATGATTGTATTAGTACAACTTGAAAAAAATCAACCAAAATTTGTTTGAACAAAATATATTATGTATTTTTTAAAATACTACTAATTTGTTTGTTTCATTTTACTGATTAAATATCTTGTCCCTGTCATCCATTATTAATTGACTATCATTATTATGACATCCATTATTAATCGATAATTATAGAGGAGATAATACATGTTTTAGAATGAAAACCGTGAAAATTATTTTTACCTATTGAATAAATTTATCTGCCAACATCGTTCAACAAAACACTGAGCGGGAGCGTTGAAACAGGGTTCAGAATCATCTCCCTCTACTTTTATCCCTCCGGCTAAGCTCCTCAAGCTGGCTATCCTGCTCGATAAAGCTCTAAAAGCTATAGCGCCTACAACTTCTGGTCAAAAAGAAAAATACTTAATCTACAGGATACACTCACTCATGGTAGCAATTCATTAAAACCTGAATTTTTTGTGTTAGATTTTATTAGTCCAAAGTAAAAAATGTTCATATTAGTTGACATTTTCATTAAATTTCGGTAAAAAAATCTTATGTTAAAGTAATATCATCCAAGAATTTATACATTTACTATATAGTGGCTTTTCACGAATAAACTATTTTCATTTTCGATATTGCCACTGCAGTTTCACCGTGGCCACGATCCCTGTAACTGATTGGAAACCCGTTACATAGTGAAAAAATAACAGTCTTACAAATGATCTACGCTGCTGGTGACAAAACTGCCGGTTCCTATCTTGCGCATTCGGAATTGCGATCGCTATTTGGTGCAGGAATGCAGCCAGAGTTTAAGGCACTATGAACACGTTTAGATTTTTCCTCATACTCACATGAAAAAAAAACCCTAATTCAAAACTTTCTCCTTTTCAAAAGTCAGCTTACAGTAAGTCCCGAGGGCTAATCGCCGTAAATCCGTGGTCAGGTGTAAGCACGCGAATGATCTAGTAGCGCGAGTGTCACTAAGCCGATTACATGGCTCTATTCTCACGTGTTTCTCAAGTCCATTAGAGGATATGAATCGTCCCGTACTTCTCTCTCACATTTAACATCAGGCTAAAAATCCGTTTCTAATGTGTAATTTTTTTACGTTAGATCGGTTTAGTTAGTCTGTTAGGTTTAGTATAAACCTTGCAATAAACTGAAATAGTCTGTTGTAGTAAAACAAACTATCTCAGTATATACTAGTTTATTTTCAGATTATTATGTGTAAATTACTTATTTCCTTACACACAATATCTTACACATAATGTTTTATTGATTATTTTATTTTACCGTGTATTATATACAAAAATTGACAAACCGACCGTCCGACCTCAAGACGTCAAGACCTCAAATTACTATATTTTAAATCATCATGTATATGACGGTTTAAAAAAAATATGCTTTTAAAAGATAAACCGTAATGTAAATGTAATCTGGTTTTGCTGCTTCTAATTTAGTTCAGGATATAAATTTGCTTTGATTTTTATTCGATGAAACTGTTAAAAGAAAATATGACTTCTTGTTTACGAAGTTATAGGCAAAACGTAAGTAACAATTCTTATACTACGTTATTAACTTTTGGTGGTAGTTTCAATTCAAGCAAAACTTTAAAGTAATGTCTTGATTTTGATTTGATTCTGATTTTACAAACGTATAAGAAAAACGTACTAGGGACCAAATCCCCACACAAGTGCAACAGTAAAGTAATATCTGGCCACTCGCACACCTCAAAGAGCCAATCGCAATAAATCGGCCGTCAGGTATAAAAGCTCACAAATGATTTAGTGGCGCGGCGAGGTGCCACTAAACCGATTACTTGGCTCCGTTCTCACGTACTCTGGGTCCATTTGGAGGTATTTTCTTCACCCCTATTCCGTGGTTCTGATTGCATTTTATTTGAATCAACCTCACGTCTTTTGACCGCATTGTGTTCACATTTTTGTATGATCTTCAAATGGTTTTTAAGTTCTAGTATTTGCTTCATTCTCCCAAGGAATCGTGTGTAATCTTTTTTATGTGAGAATACGTGGATGTCTATGAGCTGCGACTACTTAACATCAGGTAGTTCGCATGCTCGTTTGCTACTCTTCTCATGTAAAAAAAACATACTCACCATATGTACAGACGTGATAAAAACGCCTACTTAGTGAAACTTACACGGAGGGTAAGCAGTAATGGATGGAATGTATCAGAGTTAAAAATGATTGTCCTCGACGATTATGGGGCATATTTCACATGATGTAGCATCCACCATCAATATTCGCTTCAATAGACTGCGGATGTGTCGGTGGTTGAACGGCTTGTAATTTTTCATACAGCAAGGGCGGCGCCCTGGAGCACTTAGGATTAGTTCGCTTTTGGATATGGCATGCATTTTGCAATGTCTATCGTAAAACTGGCTCTGAGCTTCGTATTTTTGTTAGTAATATGAACAAATGTTATTTAATATTGAGGGCATTCATATTAAGAAAACTTGCTAATGGCTTGATTATTTCAAAATATAACAATTAAAAGTACGTCTTAATATACTACAACCATGAGTGCATGCTGAAACCCGCGTAGTTAGTAAGCGGCGTCATTGGCTGCGCTTGAGAATTTAAATCTACCACAGATAATAAATACCTTTATTTTTTAGTTACCCAAAAATAAACTTAACGATTATATATAACTGGAAGGGAAAAAATCGATACTGACTTAATCCTTGAGCAATTTGTTCGAAGTTAAGTCAACCTTTGAAATATAAAAAATTAAAACAAATATGACAGAAAATTAAGAACTAAGTACTTTAAATATTTTCTTCATATTAATACGCTATTTTTCGTGTAATCATAAAAAACTGCTTTGAAATTTATTGCCTCATTTATTTCTAAATTTTGTGTTAAAAAGAGCCGCATCCAAATTTTGACAGTTTACGACATCTACGTGACGTCACGTCCCGTGTCGACACACGTAACAGGTGACATGTTTACGAGGCCTTCAGTCAAGCGCCTCTGAAAAATGACGCCTCCACGGCGGGACCTCTGGGACGTCAAAATAAATATGATGCATAATGAAACGAAAGAAAACGCTATCACCATGTAACTTGTATGTGTGTGTACAGTAAACAGTGTAAAACTGAAATATTCCTACCAAATTAAAATTAACTGTGTTTTTTTTAATTTTCCTTTTTTTTCATATTTTCCTGCACTAGGTCTTAGCCGCGGCTTTGCCTGTGCATAGTTCAATACAAAATATCATCTTTCATGCTCTTTTTTACCTCTTAGAGATGCAATTTCCAAATTCCTTTCCTGCCTTAGGGCAATATCATAGCATCAACAATTTACGAATTTTATTTTCAAAGCGAAAGGCAGCCTATTTGCCTATTAAAGGTCTAGTCACTTTCTATGTCAAAATTCATCAAAATCGGTTCAGTCACCTTGCCGTAAAAAACAAGAATAGCTTAATGCTACAAATCAGGGTAGTGATATGATTTCCCCGGTCCCCGGCCATACCATAAAATTTGGTAGAATTTAAGTTGTTCATAAAATAATTGTCTTCAACGGAAGATCATGTTTATGAAGATGGTTAATGAAACCCAATACAAAATACAGCAATGATATTTACATCACGTTATTACTCCAGCTGATGGGAGTGAAGTAGTTAACCTTATTATTGAACATAGCAATTACACTCCAATGTCTGGTAGCGTAAGGTTCAAAATTGTTTTACAAATCCTAACAGCGTTACCTTAGCCGTCAGTCCGCCACCTTTCATCGAAATAACACCATAGCTCTCGGAAGATGAAAATGCGTCTAGACCGCAGATAGGTAGCGCGGAAAACATCATATTTCAAACTGGCTTGCTCCACACTTACGAGTGCATATGCTACATATGTGGGTGCTTTCTACTTGATCAACAATGCTTTGATGAAATAATATTTTTCTTACGATAACGAGATAAAGCCTTTTATACCTTCAAATGTTACTTTAATGTCTAATGTAAGGTGGGCTTTTTGTTATGATTACGAGATCATAAAAATATCCTAACTTCCAGTGCAACATTTTAAAGTAAAATTTTGATAAAAACCTTAAAACTACTTATAATAAAAACCTAAAACAATGTAAACGGAGCCTACGGTATCCATGCAGTGGGGTGCTAAGAACGCTGGCCACATTATATAGCGATCGTAATTCACTGCGCGAGATATGCACCAGCTCTCTGGTAACCGACGGCGTTGATTACGCGTAGATCTAATTTTATGTAAAACTAGTATTTAAAGTGATCATGGATCGATTTTCTAAATCGTGGATGCCAAGGATATATTCAATAGTCCTTTTATTCACCTACTACAACATGCAGGAGATACCGTTGCACTATTCTAGTCTCAAGCCACAGAGAATGTAATGCCTATAGTAACCTATATTACCTCTGCTAACTGTTCTCCGGTGTATATGAAATGATATTTGAAACGAGCATTTTTACTTCATTCTCTTGGTCTCACAGCTTCTATATTGGTCCTGATGAACTTTCGGAAAGACTGAGTTCAGGAAAAACCAATTACATAATCTCAACTAGTGCCTTAACATCGGTTAACTGTTCTATCCATCTATAAAAAATAAAAGCTTGAACTAAAACCAACGAAGGACTCGGCTAAGTTTCCAATTCACCTCAGGTTAACTTACGCAGAAGTTTGCGCGTTCCGTGCCAAGAAAACGCGGATGGGTGCACACCGAATTAGCTACTGCCACGGTTTGCTGCGACGCCGACCCCGTGGCATTTCACTTGTATTCATGTAAAGTAAACATCTAGATTTTTTTACTAATTACTTAAGATCGTCTATATTGAGATTTAAGATAATGGTAAAAGTGGTAGTGTATTCATTTTAATACAAAATGCTAAGATTGAATTCTAAGATAGTCCTAAAATAATACTGTATTCATTTTATTATGAAAAGAGTACTAACGAAAACGCAAGTTTTCGAAAAGATTTCCCCGTGACCAAGAGCCATGAAAGTGGTTTGAAATATCGACAATTAAAAAGCGTTAATCGTGAGTACCCGTTATATAACGAAATGTATAAATTCCGCGATGATCTACATTAATTAATATTAGGTGAAAGTGTTACTGTATTTATTAATTTTTATCACCATTGCAAAAAATAATCCAACCTTAATTTTGTATAGATAAGATATTTAAGATCGTCCATAAGTTCATTGCTACTTGGGAGGACTGACTACCCCGCGTAAAGAATTACCAGCCACACATTTCCTATTTAAACAGAAGAATTAACTTAACGCATTCGCTGTTCTCTTAAGTCTTCTGTCTCTAATAAAACGTAATTCTATCTACAAAGTAATTTATAAATCTGTCCTTGCGATTTTCAAGAAATGTATTTCTGCAAGACATATTCGTGTAACAAGATCTCAAAACACTCCTTACATGGAGAGTGCACAAGCATTCGCGATATTTGTGTTACAGGAGCTGTCCGAGCGACGGTAAATATTATCTGAACTTTTCAACTAAAACGTTCTCGTGTTAAGTTTAGATGCGTTATCTTAAATTGTACTACTCGAACTTCATGTACGGTGATTCGTAGATATGCGGATTTGCAGAAGGAAAATACTACCACGTCTCGACCACACACAAATTGGAGAAATTCAATCAAGCTTCGACGATTTGATTTGTGATTGTGTAGAACACTTTCAGTAAACACTTGATTATAAAACATTTTTTTAATTGCAAAATGAATAGTCTTAGGATCCTTTTATATTAATTCGAAGAATTATACAATTTTACAACTCGTACATCTAATATTATCTAATATTAAAATTATTTTAATAGAATTGAAGTAGTAAATGACCATGTCGATAATATATGACTATTGCCATCTCTGGACAATTAATTTTTTTTCTTACGTCTCGCTTAAAATCATTCTTAGGTTCCTCCTGGACTTTTGGGGACTCAGATATATCAAAACATTCTATAATATCAAACTTCCTGTCTACATTTAAACACAGCATCCGCATTATACACCTGTGATGAAATTCTGACAGAATTTTGGGTACAATCCCCGACCAGACGATGTCAAAAAAAATACAATTTTAAACTATTATGACCGCGGAATTTATGCATTTTCTAAATCATAGGTACCTACGGACTAAACTTTAGCCGTTACCACGAGCCAGTGAACTGGTTAGAAATATCGGCAATTAACAAGTATTAATTATGAGTACCCCTTATATAATTATAAGTAAAAATACCAGATTTCTATTCTGGATTTACATGTTATAAACTTATTTTTTCATACGTCTATAGCACGCAAGACCCAGTCAGAGAACTGTGTGTATGAAAATCATCATTCCTGTTATCATTATTCTTATTATAATTATTCCTATTTTATATATCAACGCCAGTACTATTTTTGCATGAATTAACGAAACTGTTTGCATCTCCTGTTCTTGTTCAGCAAACATTTGTAAATTACCTTCAATTTCCGCCAACGTCCCCCGAGTGCTCTTCAAGGAACCACTACCGAGATTGCGCCACGTTTCTACTCAGTAGTTGGGTCTCGTTAACCTGCTGAATTAGCCAGAGCTTGATTAGGTCGCTCGCTTGCGTTTTGGTCCTATTTAACTTGGGTACTGATGGAACGTTTACTTGTAATATAACAATTCAGGATATTATTTCCAGTACTGCCTATCTTAAAACTGACACGCACGATTCTTAACATTGGAAATAATGCGATAATATTTATGTACGATATTTTTAATGTTTACATTTAAAACAATAAGATGGCTGAATGACCCGGCAATCTACGCAAGGCCGAAAACGCTGAACTCAGAGTTCTGAAATTTTGTAGATAGCTTTAGATAGAGTGTATGAACACTAAGTAGGAAGTTTTAAAAATTCCACTCGTAAAAGCGTATCGAACGAAAGGGTATCGTAAGGGTTTCGAACAAATTAGCAACATCTGCACCAGCAATGGTGCAAGCTTCGAATAAGCCTGTACAACCACTTGCAAATAGTAACCATTACCTGTGAAAATTTACAATACCTATAAAGTCGCAATGCTTAGTTCCTGAAGAATATCTTGCAGCTATAGCTGCAAGATATTCTTCTTTGAATATATTCAAAAAGCCCATTTTGGATCACTTTTAGGAAACCTTGAAAGCAAATTCACTGCACATTTTGCACACGGAAGTAAGAACCTTTCCCTAAATCTCCTAACTGGAGATGTGAGTATATATTCTTACTTGAAAAGTAATAATAGCTTAGATATAAACATGACCATAACCATAACGACTGTTGTCTTAAATATACAGGAACAATACGATACACGGAATCCTTACAAAGCATTATTTCATACTGCCATTAATGTTGTACGCATGCTCGTAAAGTTTTTGTTTTGCCAAGTGATTCACATTTTATTAGCTACATATCAACGGAGGACGATATCGTCACGATTCTTTGCATTCTATTCATGTGTACATACCAACACGGAAAACAACATAAATAAATGCTTATAGACAATAACATCTTAAAAAGGTATGTGAAGAACTCGTCAGTTGCATTAATATCTCTATGAGTTAATGAAGATCACAAGGAAGTAAATTTGTCTTCAAACGCCCTTAAATTCACTTAAATTTAATGAATAGTAAAACTACTCTACTTCCTTTTATATGTAATCCCTCACATTGATATTTGCCGATAAACGGAAAAGGAAATTACATACGTTTTTTGAATGTTCTCATTTTTTATTTTGATTGACTTTTGTTATAAGTTAGTTAATTATTAATTTTAATATATAAAATATGTTTAATTGCAGTTTTTTTTCTTTTTCCTTTTATTTTCTAATAAATATATTTTTTAATTAAAATTTAATATTCATCGTCAATTTTTTGAGTGATTATATACTGTTTTTTTTTTCACAAATATCATTAATTAATTAATTATAGTTCCGGGGAGGTGTCACCGCCGCCTTCATAAACCGTCGTAAAGTATATCTTGTTTCGATTTTATCGGGGAATGCCGACTACATTTACAAAAGAATCGGTCATCTTAGTCCTTCGGAATAGCAATGTATCTATGCACGATGTCAAGCAAAACTTTAGTCTTTTTCAAGTTTGGACTTGGACGTTCGTGGGATGCAGAGACTTTCAAGCCAAGAACCAAGCCTTCAACAAAGAGAATTTCAAGCGAGCTGCACACGGGTTTCCTCTAAAATTTACCCTGATATACTTACAAACAAATCTTTTTCATTCCATACCAATGTTCCCGCGGTATTAGATTCCCATTCGGACACGGCTTGCAGAAATAGCAAGGTGTCGGGACTTGTGAATGAAGCGATGACCCGCGCGTGTGAGTTATGGGGACTTGGGTTCACTGAGGATTTTGTTACTTTGCCCGACTATATTATTATAGGATACGGCGAATACTGCCTTATTTCCATTCTATTGAAAGATAAAAAGACCGAGATATAGAATTTAAAGTAGTACATCATATTTCATAGCCTAATTAATAATAATTAATTGGACTAAGCTTATAAACATTTTTAATATAAAGTTGGCGTTCATTGATTATATGTGAGACTTCATGAGATTTCGCGGTATCCTCACCATACTCTAGTCCCATGTGACATTTATAATGAATTCATATCCATATTTTCTCCCTAATTAGTACTTTCCTTTGCGAAAAAAAACGTGATATTTGTTTGTCTCCTCCAAATGACATTGGACCTCCTTCCCTCCGTGGACTTAATCGACTTTAATGCCATTTAGGATTGAAGTCGAATATCGAACTAGGATTTCATAGTCCAAATCCGAAGGAAACACAATCACATCTAATACCTTATAACGCCAATGTAAAACGCTGCTATGTTCTAGTGGCACTTCAAAAGTAGATTATTAGAACAATCATTAACTAAAAATTTTAATTTTCAAAATTCAACAAAATCTGAAAATATTTCTTTTAATTTCAGACCAAACAACCCAAACCAGCATAATATAAGCGGAAACGGACCGGAACACAAGTGACAACCCTATAACTCACACGCCACCGCATTAGGGTCATCACTTTCGAAGTCCCGCGTGAACCGAGAGTTGGCAACTTTATTTTTCCACCGTACAAAATTCAACCTTAATACAAAGTATTAAGACTTAGTATAAAAAACTGAGATAAATACGCAACTTATACGATAAAATCTTTCAACGTATTTCTTTCGTTAAAAAATAGACTTTGCTGCATTTAGTTATGGTCGATTTTTGCTTGGCGAACTATGTCACGGGGCATATGGAGTCATTTGCATAGGACAGGAGAGAATATTTGTTCCCGTGACACCTTCGTTTGAACAAGTGGAGGATGTTTTCCGATGTGACATTTTAACCGATTTTAAGTTTGACTTATGATCAGTCATAAAAAAATAAAAATAAATAAAATGTTAAAATGTTAAATATCATAATCCGTCGCAAAACAGTTCTTGTGTTTTAGTTGGAGAGGTACAGCTAACGGCTACAATTGAAAGGTAACCGTCTTATCAGGAGTAGCAATGCATTCATGCACAACCTCAGGTAGGATTTAAGTTCTGTTTGACGTTGCAAATAGATGTCCGCAGGCTGCAGATACAATTTAACTCGTTTGTTACTTTTCCAACATAAAAAACCTTATTCGGGAGCCGTGCCCAGCGATGGGACAGTAATGGATTTAGAATGCTGTTATAGGATAATTTTTAAACGAAACTTACCATTAAGTACCCATCATTAGATACTTTCGTTGTATAATTTCTGATCACGGCTAAATTAGTTTAAAATTTACTAATCGCAAACCCATTTCATTTTAATTCCCAGCACAGACATAATATTACACTAAGCGCATTAATAAAGAGGAATACGAAACACTAAACATATTTCCTTTGCAATTTAAAAGCCTCTCACACAAAGAACACAGAACATAAATAAAGCCGAAATAAAAGACGCACTGTACTATTTCAATAGAAAATAATTTCAAAGGTTCTATGAGTGCGTTTATAGAAATGCCGTTTTGAGAGTGCAATTACTGTCAATATGATTAATACTCAAATCAAACCAGAATATTTTTATTCAAAGCAGTTGCTTTACAGAACGCTTTTTGACTTTTTTTGACTTGTAAAATATTTTGTTTTGGAGAAGAAGCGGCGAAAGAAAGTTTAAAAGACACATGTTTGTTATTTTTGAAAATGTAATTTACCAATAATAAATAACATTAAATGGAGCAAGTGGACACTCATTGCCTCACACTAATGCGCCCTCTGTTTGTGTGTACCACTATCGTATATAA
Source organism: Phocides pigmalion okeechobee (assembly GCA_018251015.1). Taxonomy (NCBI): domain Eukaryota; kingdom Metazoa; phylum Arthropoda; class Insecta; order Lepidoptera; family Hesperiidae; genus Phocides; species Phocides pigmalion. The sequence continues at coordinate 15,313 of DWON01001201.1, forward strand.
CGAGTATACTTCCTCTCAAACCCAGGACAGAAATCTAAATACATCGTTTAAATGTGAGCCTGCTTGGAAATCGAAGGAATTGTTTGAATGCCAGATTAGTTATCATTACACGATTAACGATTTAATGACAATTAATCATATATATTAAAAAGTGAGAGATTTGGTTTGACCGGGGGGGTCCCCCCGCCGGCCTCCGCCATAAAGCATTACTTGTTTCGGTTGAAGAGGTGCGGTTGCCGGCTACACTTTGACGCGAGGCGACAATTTTAGTGCTCTCCAGGAGTAGCATCTACGTTCGTCGTATCTACGTTCGAGCTCAGATACGATTTCAGTTGTGTTTCTGATTGTATATGGGAATGTTTATGGAGTGCAACTTAATATCAAATGGTTTGCATGCTCGTTTGGTACTCTTATCGCATAAAAAGAAACATTAGTGCATGAAGATAACAAAAAGTTGAATGAATAAACATAATATACCACTATAAATATGACAAAAGGAATATATATAGGTGTATATACATATATAAAAGCGTCTGTCCCCTACTTTGGAACAATCCGCTACCACTATGTATATTGATATATATGTACATGTACATATATCAAAACATTAGTGCAAGAAGATAAGAAAAGTGAAGAGAGGAATTATACATATCACAACTACACATATCACAAAAACAAAAATCATATTATATGGTTTTAAACTAATATCATCGCGGAATTTATTGTTTAAAAATCATATTCACAGAAAAGTATCCATATAAAGGCACCCGTTCCGTTCCACAATGGTTCAGGCGGCAGGCCAACATCCACTCGCGACGGAACGCACCTATCTGCTAGGAACGCCGCCAAAGTGACCTGTCACTGTACCCTCCCCTACACTACCCTTTCTATTATTTTCTCATTCCCAGATACAAACATTCAGCTCCGAACCAGAATGGCGCCAAGTTTTTAAAGGTAGTTAGGTAATTTTATGATCCTGATAGCAGCAACTTGTACCTTTTTTAGGTTAGAAAATGACCAGATGAGCGCGATGACCACCTGGTGCTAATAATAAAATCACTGCAGCCTCCTGACATACATAAGAATTCAGAAATGGGACTCCTGCCACCTACCTGCGGTTCTACGTACTTACGGATTCACTTGAATGACCACTCCTGAATACTAAGATGGTCGACTCGCTTGTAATTGTATCTTGCATCTCTTGAATCGAAATATAAAAAATACTTCAAGGATAATGATACTTCTCCCCACCTTTTTTGTCTCGATGAAAACTGTCAAAGATACCCGGTATTAAGAGAACCTTTTCGGGTTATATGGGTACGTTTCTACCCAGTAAGAACCCCACCATGACCTTCTTTTATGCTTGTAGAGAACATCAAGATCTCGAAAGGTTTGTGTTATCTAGGATGTTATCCAATTGTCATCATCCAATTGGCATCTAACCGGCTCATAGGGCACCAGTATATGCTTACTGTACGGGACCACTCACATCCACACATCGGAACGGCTCGAGCTACCCCTCTTATCACTTTCAATCCCAGAAAACTCTTATTCCCTACCATCTATTAACAGCCTCTCTCTACGATCAAAGTCCGCTGTAAAGCACCTCTCTTGCTTTACAGCGGATTACAAGGACGGCAGTGATACCTCCCCTATAACTATAGTTCTACCACCTGTAGTTTTCGTAAATAACCTTAGACGGTTAAGGCTCCGACTGATAATTTTAAGGAAAGATAAGTTTATACAATTCCATGAAACTCACAAGCGGCATAATATTCCATTTCAAACTAGAACCCCGTTAACCACACATCCCTAGCGGCATATTAACCTTTATGATCTAATTTGGCAAAGTCCTCCCATTTGGCAGGACATCGTGCACTCCACCATACAACAGGTACTGCACGAATAATAGCAGATACTTTGCGACTTGCCAAATTACATTTAGCTACATACATTGTAATAGAATATATTGTCTAATTTTATTTGGCTTTAGTAATATGTATCAACTGTTTAATGTCTAAACCTTGCTTAGACTAGTATTCTTAGTACGATATATACCTATCTAGTAGAGGCTCGTCATCCTCCGGTCGAAGAGGCTGGAACGTCCCCGATGATGACGATAATCAATTAGCATTTTACCTTGAAAATATGAATAGTTTATTTTATGAATGAAATAAAGCAGAAAAATAAAACAAGTAAAATAAGCAAATGAGATGAGAGTCCAAGATAGTGGTCACTGAACATCTGTAATCAAGTCAGGAGAAGCGTTTCACGTGAACTCCAGAGAACTAAAAAGGCTGACATATGTAAGTTACAATATAAAAAATCGTTACAGGATGACAGTACAATAAAATTTTAAGTTAAAGTAAAAATTCTTTGTTTATGTCATGTGATTCTTTACGTACCCAAGAAGAAAACACAGTTGCACCTATCAGCCATGGGAACGGTGCCAAAGCGACCTGCAATGCATATCAACGTACGAGTAGGTATCCTACACAATGCAGATGTAGCTACGGACATTTTCTATTGCACACAAATATTTAAACCATCTACAAAGTAAGCTAATAATATGTGTGAGAATGTATGCGTAGGATCGACGATCGGTGTCAGTGGCGCACCTTGGGAGAGGTCTATGTCCAGTAATGAAATGATGATGAGGCTGCAGATGATGATGATGATGATGTATGTGGGGTTACAAACAAACATGCAGGCTATCCGAGGCTATCCACATACAACATTAAGTCCTATATGAGGGCATATATAGGTGCGTTGTGGCAATTGACGACAAAAATACGACGAATCAACGAATCATGAGGCGAAGAAATGGTGATCTAGGCATCAGCTCAATCAGCACTCACCAATGCAAAGCCGGTGGAATATTATGTTGATATGTGACGATATCATTTTGTCATGAATTATATGTATAAACATATAATAATAAAATTATTTTATTTATCATAATACGAGGATTCGTGACGCTGGCCATAGAGAAGATAGAATTCAAGAAAAATATATAAAAAAGGGCGGGATTTGAAAAAATAATGGCGAGGTACATAACGAAACACGAAGACGAAATATAAGAATAAGATGATCTATTAGTGGAATGTGAGTGCTAAAATGAATATGAAGGTGATCTTGGAATATTATAATAAATATACATTTGGATATTTCTGCAAAAATGCATATAGAAGATAGGAAAGTTACGAGAGAACGATACACTTACATATATTACGTTAGCATTGATGATGTATTGACAATCACATTAGTGAACATTTTGTGTTTCTCTTTAAACCTAAGCAAAAAGAAAAATGCCTCATCTTAACATTGGAGTTTGTACCTAGCGTATCTTTCAATGTAAGTAAAATTAACGCGTCTGTCCGTTATTTCGACTCTAATTTTCTTGTCTTTAAACATAATTACACATAAGTCCAAACTATTATCATCGCCAACGCCTTGTTGGACATTAATTTCCTTTGAGGACGAGAATGGCTACAGACCACTAAGGTGGCGATGTGCAGAAGAATACGCTTTGCTTACCAAAAGAGAACTACCATTCTCTTATACTGCTATGAAACAAAGTTGTCTGGCTAGATTTTAGTATATACTTAAAGTAAGTAACTGTTTATATGTACTAGTTGTATTTTTTTTTTGTTCATAAAGCGAATACGCTACGCGGTGATAAAAATTGGGAATTGTCAAAGCTAACAGTGTCAAGTCAACACGAGTGAAGTCACGTGTACAGCCAGTACCATATTAAACAAAAACAAACTAGGTTTGCCCGTCAACTCATTACTTACAGCCAAGCAGTAAACACCACCTCGTGAATAAATACAATATTTACGCAAACATTACAATAGTGCGTGTTGTAAGTTTATAACAAACAACAGACAAACAAGAGTGATATATTTATGTCCGCATTAATAGATTGGATCATTAGAGGATTTTTGTAAAAATTTAGTTACCAGTACCACATAATACCATAAATAAATATAGCTTATTTATGGTATTGTTATGGTATTATTTTATTTATATTTTTTTTATTCCACTTGACTTATCTTAAATTACAGTAACGGTAAAGTTTGACATAGTTTCGGTATACCAGTATTTATTTGTTTACATCTTATACATATTTCTGTTATCATCAATTATTTCCGATATTCCGTAAGATGCTCTTGATACACAGTAGAAACGATTTGGCATTTAAAATAATTTTAATATATGATTTTTTGTTTTATGAAATTGACATAGCAAAGAATATGTTATCTATGTGATTACGAATCACTGCCAGCCTGGCATAATTTGATACAGCCAGACTTTTCTGATCGTAACTCAGTTTTTTTTTATTTCAATTAAAAATCAAAATATTTTTATTCAAAATAGATTCTTCACAGAACTCTTTTTGAACGTCAGTGAAGTACCACCTTCTCGTAAGATGTTTCGTTTTGCTAATCAAAATAAAATACCTGCTTTAATAATTCACATATAATTAATTGTGTGCAACCGATAATCTTCTACACAACATAGGGAGGGAACAAACTACACTCAAAGCGGTCACCCTACCAAAATGGCGTAAGTAAGATAAGCGTTTTATCTCAAATTGCCCAAATTAAGCGGCGGCAAGCGCGAGCGGCGCCGGAATTTAATTTAAATGTTGCCATGTTAAAAATTGCCGCGTTACCTGTCGCATGTGACGTGACACGACACGTGTCTGCGCGCGACGTGACGGCGGTTTTGTTAGCGTTGCCTAATTGTTTCACGTTTTTGTTTTGTTGTAGGGAAATAGTTTGAAAATATTAGTGTTTTGGAAGTACCTTTTGGATAAATGCATTTTTTTCAAAAAGACAGTGTTATTGATGTTGAATGTTTCTTTTTTATTCTGTGATGTTTCAAAAGAACAGATATAATATCAAAAGTTGAAGATATTTGTCTTAGCAACAAAACATTAGCGTGGAAATTTTATTTTTTTAATTTTTTCACTATGTAAAAGTAATTTTGAATTAATTAAAATATGTGACTATAAATTTTTAATTATTTGATTGCACCCTATTTTTTATTTATATGCAAAAGTACTCACTTTTATTTGTTTTTAATGAGTCGATACTCTAAAGAACGTTAATATGAAGAATCAAACATTTTTATAAATAAATTAAAAAAAAAATTGATTTCTTCTGCAACACTCCACTTAATTAAGTCAAGAACCTACGTATAGAATACGTATAAGAATACGGATGGGTGTATTCATGCAAAAGCTGCAAAGAGTGCCGCAATAACCGTATTAGTCCACAAAGAGGGCGCTCTGATGAGGTTCATCTAATTATCGCCGCCGAAAACGTGAGCCAATTGCTAACACCTGCATAATATTGTCAACGGTTCGCTGAGAAGCCTTTGTTGTGAGAGGGAGCTGAGAACAGAACCAAAACCTATTTATATAATAACACGGCTTACGTGCTTTTCCATGCTACTTTCATGAACATAATTTTTTATGACACCTACATATATATTGTCATTAATGACTATTTTTATAGTCAATATATCAGATAATACTGTAGATTCATATTCAAACAAAACTTTCATGAAATATTCTTTTCATTCTCAAAAAATATATTTTTTATAATACGATATACAACTGAGCACCAGTATCAAAACTATGTTACAATTATTACTTTTAATTAACAATAGAATAAAGTGAAATATAACCTTATCACATTTTAGCATTTCAGAGAAGAAAAAAAAAGAAATAATTCAAAAAATTCAAATTTAAAACCGTTTACCTTGACTTTCTGAACGGCAAAGTGTCGTAACTGGGAAAACACAATTTATTAATTTGCAGGCACGCGACAAGCGTCACCTGTCACGCGACGTGACGGCGAGACGGCAAGACGTGACGAATTGTGGAAAATAAAAATTACGACGTAACTGGATAGAAAAAGGGGAACGAGCGCAAAGTTAATCGACTCGACGTAAACGTTGTAAACGAGGACTGGAATTTGAATAAAGATGAACAGATATTATATTTTTAGAACGCCGCCGCGGTTCGTCGGCTTTGACGCCTGTAATAACTTTGCTTGACAGGTAAATTTTAAGCTTTGTATACTTTTTATTAATTGGCGAACGTTATTAAGAGTAAACTTGAATATTATTCTTTGAATTTTGAGTCTTTGAGATTTTGTCTTCTATGAAATTAAAATACAAAACAAGGAAATTTCGTGATCGTAGTTCAATTTAACAGTAGTTATGTTAGGTAGGCCCATCGATATCTGTAAACATCTGAGTTGATCACAGATGCATTCCCACGTGGACTATTATGTTACCTAAAGAAATTTAATTTTTCAATAATGCATTCCTACAAGGATACAGGTAGTATCGAGATGTGATAACTCGTAATTTTATCAAATCTTAACCAATCATAGATTTTTGCGCTAATCCTAAAGATTTTTTTTGTAAAATTTAACCCATTCCATTATCACTACACAGTAAAAAAAAATTAAAACGTAATTTCATTGATAGTTTTAAAGGCATGTATGGGCCATAAAACACCCCCTTTACATAAAAATTAAAAAAACTAATCTGTTTACTTGCATAAAAAAATTGCGACGATATGATTACCTTCTTCCGTTTTAGAAAAACAAAAATCTTTTCTAAGCGTTCGGTTCAGTAAGCATAACCCAGTAAATACCTCGTCAGGTCGGAACGACCCCGCATGATCAGATGTTGCCGTAAATCAACGCACCTGACCGAGGGCACTTGTCTAAAAGCATAAATCTTCGAGAGCCAGAGGTCACTAGTGATGCGACCGTACACATTAGTTTATGTCGAAATAAGACTCGTTAACATCTAAATTGATAAAGCACTTAATGAAGATTTTAATTATAAATAGGATATAAGATAACAATAATTATCAATCATTTGCATTTGCACGGATACACTGATCTGCAGTGATACAGGTACCACCTTATGGAGTCAAACGGATTATCTGGTATCAGTATGGTCGTATGCTCCGTCCAATACATAAAAATGACTGTTTAGAAGTGATATCACTAAAATTTCGTTCGCATTTAGTTTGACGAAATTAAGAAATCTATCCAAAAACAACTGATTTCTAATAACATTAAACAATTTTAACAAAGAAATCATCAAACTACACAAAATAGTTGCCATTATTATTGATTTAATTTTCTTAGTACAAATATGTGTTGATAATTTATGACAATAACTGTATTAGCACACTTTTATATATTTATGTGAATAAACACTTGCAATGAGGGCTGAACGTTTACTTAATTGCCTTCTTCAAGTTGCTTAAGAAACGTGCTAATTAATCGTACAATACGATGCATTGTGGTGGTCAAGGAAAATTTGATTTAATGTATTATTTTATAATATGAGTATATTATATCGGTGAAACTAAAGATGAAACTTACCTGGATAACAAACTACACTGGACACAGCATTATCAATTCTATAAAATACAATCAAATAATATAATATACATGAATATATTTTGATGACATTTCATTTAAATCCATTACTCTGTGTAGATAAAGTTAAATGCAGCATTAATCAAAACACTAATTTGCAGTATTACTTTAACTCAAATCAAATCAAATTTTAAAGGTGGTAGAGCCGTCAGAGCTCGCCCGGGGCGGCACCACCGCCTGCCCTCATAACCCGCCGTAAAGTAACATGTTCTTCATGTATTGTGTTTCGGTTGGGGAGGTGTGGTTACCGGATACACATTGGAGGCGACATTCTTCGTCCTCAAGAGTAGGAACGCATCCACGTACATCCTTAAATAGAACTTCTGTTCTATTTGAGATTGGACGGGGTTGTCCATGGACTGCAGTGACCACCTAACATCAGGTGGCCTGCATGCCCGTTTCTTACTATTTCACAATAAAAAAAATATATTATGAAATATTGGTAATCAAAAATCGTTAATCGTGAATACACGATACATAGAAAAATTTATAGATTCCATGATACCATTCTTTTGAAATTATATACTCTTTCTTCGATCACTCAGCCCCTCTTTTAGCTCATACGGGATGACATTTCTAAATTTTCTTTCTTCTTTGCAAAATTTCAGGATTAAATACAGCGGATTCGTTTGTACGTTGATCTCAAGATCTATCGTTCATCTAATTGTTTTATATATAGATATTGATTCCTTACGCTCACAAATGTGTCGTTTAAGGAAAATATTTATACTATAATACTTACTTATTTAAATTCAATGTTTTTACTTGACAAGTACAAGTGGAAGGTAATATGTATTTTCCTGTTTGGTATTACGAAAGGCTTTTTATTATAAAATTTCAATTTTAAACAAAATAATACTAACAATAACCACAAAAGTAAAATACGGCATCTAGATTACAGTCCCTAAGATTAGATGGTTAGTAGTATTTTTTCCAGAAAGCTGGAAAAATTACCTCTTACACCACATATACCTCTTACAGGTTTGATTGTTTAATATAAGGTACATATAATAATAGATAATTTTATATAAAATTTTAATATGACATGTAAACGTATATTTGCATGTGGAATTTCCCAAATAAAATAAAAAAATCTAAATTGATTAATACATTACTAGAGATTGACAGTAACGAAACGCGAATTAAGAAAATGACGAAATGAGAACCTTCGTCTGTTTTAGTACTCGACTAAAAATATAACCGAATTGACAACCTCCTCATTTGTAAGTCTGTTGTAAACCTACCTTCTACAAACAAGAAATATCCCTTCTCGCTCCGGTTCAGCATCTTGATGGCGACTTCGACCATTTCTTCCAGAGTGGGCTGGTTGTGCGCTTTCAAGTGGTATTCCATGTGGTCGTCTTGGAACAAGCCCAGGAGATACTCTGGGAGATCGTCAGAGTTAAATACCTGGAGTAATATTATTTTCATGTTTAAGTTTGACGAATCATTGTTTGAAAAACTATACTTTACTCGAATTCAGACTGTATTTATTTATTTATTTTCAGGCGACCAGACCCACAACTTATATACCTTATTTTAGTGTTATTGTTTTTTTTAATTGACTGTTTCTGTGTAAGAGTCACATTTTAGAATTAAGAACACTTGTGTCCATTTGAACAACGTAACGTGTGGTTTGTGTTCTCAATAAACCTACAGACATCTTATTTTTAAGTTTTATTTAGACCTGAAGTCCAATAAGACTCGCAGGCTCTTGAGACAAAAGCTATGAAAACAATAGCAAACCTAGGAAGAATTCTTTCTTTCTGTCTTAACTAGTTTTTTCAGATTTCTATGTAAAAAAAAGACTTAAACATCTATGGTAAATTACACATATTTGGTAGCATACATACAGGTGACGAATGCAAAGTATTTTATATTCTGCGAATTCTTTTTATCTGTACCGGAGGAGTCCAATAGATGGTAGCTATAGTTCGCCAGTTCGGACAACCAATGGGGTAGAAAGGTCCTCAAATGGCGACTACGTCTAGGCAAACGCAGAGCGTCCCTCAACTAGGTTGACCGACAACCGCAATAATGGGAAACCGCTGGATGCAGAGGGCATAGAACCGTTCAATATCACTTGGCACCTGGGGGAGGCCTATGTCCAGCAGTGGACACGTAAACGCCGATGGATGGATGATAGTTCACCTTACCTTCATCAACTCCACTCTATCAGTGACGTACTGATGCGTGGCATTCTTTTTCAGCTTGTCCAGATGCCACATCTCAGTCAAGTCTACTCCGTCTGCTCGTTTGCCAGTAGAATTCACGAGGGGTGTTGATATATTGGGAGTGAGTTCCCTGCGACCACCTCCCATGATAACCTGCGAAGCATTTTTAAATATATGTAACATGTAATTACATACATACAGGGACAGGTGGTGGAATTTTAATTTGGTTGGGGAGGTACCACCACCCTCATAATCTGTTATGAAAACTCGTCGGTTTGAGAAGTGACGTAACTTTTACAGTAGGTAGAATTAAATTTTATGAGACCACCGTTTATTTTATTAACACACGTGTTTTACGTCTTATTGACGTCGCAAAAAATTACTTGAATATTTATTCATTGTTATATGTGAAAAACATGCATTGTTTCATACTTCATTGACTTTGCTAAATAAATAATTATTACAATAGTCTATAAAAAGTAAAACTGTATATGTTCCTAGCACATCTGTGAATATAAATAAAATTGAAGTATTTGTTTGCAATATGAAAATATTACTTTTTGGATAAGTGCATGTCGAAGTATCTCTATCTATTAGAAAACAAAGTCCCCCGTCGCGTCTGTCTGTCTGTCGGTCCGTGACGTCCTGGACGGATTTTTCAGTTTTCAACAACAAGTAAAGTGATTCCTGAGGAAGGTTATGGTGCATTTTTTTTATTGTGAAAGAGTAAGAAACGGGCATGCAGGCCACCTGATGTTAAGTGGTCACTACAGCCCATAGAC
>DWON01001202.1:0-25736 GCA_018251015.1 Phocides pigmalion okeechobee
TGTAGTTGTATCCAGTGGTTAGGTCCTGAGTTGAGGATGTGCTCGGCTACCGCAGACTTCTTTGGATCGTTCTTTTTAATAATAATATTTTTAATAATAGTAATTTCTTAATTATGAAACTCAAAGTTTTACTTTTTTAGACATAATAAACACGATATATTGTCTGTGTTTAAAAGAATGTTAACGTAAATTATTCAAAACATTGTTACATTAGATTACTGAATTGTTTAATTGCCAACCTTCATTTGGTCAACAGGATAGACCCGAAGCCTATTTCATTTTAAGAGAAAACCCGTGTTCAGGGAACAGTGATGGGTCGACAATAAATGAATGAATGTCTATGATAGATAAATTTATTTTTTCTCTTCGACTGTCAAGATTAACAAATTTGCTCTTCGGCGGTGATTCCAGGCTTTATTTGACCCCTGTCACATCACATCAACAATTGAAACCGACGCGTCCAGAGCTTTATATAAATACTCACATTAAAATTGGATTCGAGCTTTCAATATAAAATATAAACAGTGAGGACGTTCCTCTGTGAATGAAAATTAACGCGCAATTTATAAATTTAAATATATTTTATACACAGTATTCGTTAACTGTTAAACAATTTATATGTATAATGAAAATAGTAAGTAGTCATGTCCACTGCAGGCCATAAGTACGTGTCACTGTCCAGGGCAAATGTAGCAACTGAGAACAATAAAGCATGATTTTAAACTACTACTTAATGGTACTTACGACACTGAATTCTGAATCGACCTTAAACTGGTTAGTCGAAATCAGCATAAACCAAAATGAGAAGGATTGCACCACTTTGAAAGTTTCTTTCTACGTATATCTACTACATTCAATCCCTATGAAGTAGGAATAGATGTGACAGGGTGCGTCCCCCGTCCGCGAAAATATTGCATTTATTACCATAAAAACAAAGAAACACTAATTATCTTGTAACAAAATTAGAACGTTCTTTGAACAACCGTTCCTAGTCGTTCTCTGTAGGTACGAGTACATGCAGTTAGACTTTGGAATTCACTACCGCCCAATATTCGTTTCACTGAGAAATTATCTTTATTCAAGAAAAAAATCAAAGAACATTATTTATCTCTTTCATAATATGTTTTTATATGTATGTATGTATCTACGTATATTCAATTGTATATATATATATACATAGTTACATACTATAATATTATGTATTATATAGAATATGGTTTAGTGCACGCTAGATTTGCTTTTCATATGCACTTTCCGATCCCGCGGTTGTTGGAAGAGATTTCATTTTGAAATAAACAGTCCTTTGTACTACATTTTCTATTATATATCTTTCCTTTTGTGATATACCGTGTACAAAAACTTATAAATAAATAAATTAATAAACAACCCAACTGTTTGAGGCACCCATCTTTTCATCGTTATACGCAGAAACAGGCCGTATCCACATCTGTGGTTTACTTATGTAAGACAAAAAAAACAATTCATTACTTCAACGTTAAGAATTATTAAAAATGAAATATCAATATATTTTTATTCATTGACATATACCCACATATTACCTTAAAATTGATACGTTAAAAAGGGTCTAGTAAATAATTTGGTCGTAAATTATTACATAACGATGACAGGAAAAGGATATTTGTCGGCTTCACTGACTAAATTGACAGTTCCGATGACCGACATTGGAGGGTTGGCGCAGTATCTGTAACGCGACCCTTGTCACGCCACATATAGCTTTCAACAATTGAAATAGAAGAGCCACAATCCCGCGTATTTATATTTAAATTGTCTCACAAATTAGATACGAAAGTTCAAATTCTTTTGATCATTATACACTTACAAAGGTATTATTACTAGAATAGCATAATTTGACATAGGCGTACAATTATGGTAATGTGACAATAGATATTAATTGCTCTAATTGACAAAATTAAATAAAAACAATTATTTTACTCCAAAGCCACGAAGCTGAGTACAATAGATGTTACAATTGAGAGATGAACATCTAAGATTACAAATGAGTAGAAAACATTCACATGACCGTTCTGGATCACCGTTACACCTTTTTCTGTAAATAACAACGTTTAAATTGTTTTATGCCTTAAGTATTTGCAATCATTTTCAGTCATTTTGTATATATTTCATTTATTTTACATATACTTACATAAAAAAAGAGAGTACGAAAATGTTTGTTAACTTATAAATATGTAATATACTACTAGACGCTAATTACACTAAAAACATTTTGGTGACGGAGTTTACATAGCGCATTAAGAGTGAAACAAAATTATTATTGGCAACGCACCGTTGAATACAAATACGAACTCCACCGAGGTCCACTGAAATCATGGTAATTTAATTACAAGAATGTTCAAATATTTAGTAGCAAAAGGTAGTTTACAGAACTGGGTGTGCTGAAAACATTTTAATTTAAATGTTTTTTTTTAATTTAAGTCAATGTACTTAACAAATTCTTACCAATATTTCCAAGTCTGCCGATAGATTTTTTTATGATTATGAATTATTTCTTTAATAAATACTTTCTAAGATAGACGGGAACATTTGAGTTACTTTTAAAAGTGTGTTACTTACTAATTTAATTTACACCAACTTAGATTATAAAATTGATTTTTTAAATAATAGTGTATTTTAATATAGTGTTAATTATGTGTTAAAAGTTTATCCGTGGAACTAATATATTATTTTCATTACTTACAGACAGACTAAAAAACCATAGCTTAAACGCCTTATAAAATACTACAATTTGTGTAAGATGCAAACAATAATGCAACGTAAAGTTATCTATAATCGGTTATTCTGTTTGCTCATTGTATTAACATACTCAAGCGTAATTCGGTAACACGTTCTCCAAATCTGGTTAAGACAATGTAATACACGTGTAGTAATGCAGAGCTAATGAGTTTCCGGCTGTTTGAGTTGTGTCACAATTTGCGTGGAAGTGGAGTTCTGAACGCGAGTTAAGCCAGGACGTTTGTTCCAGTCGTTGCTGACACATGTCTCCCGGGGCACTAAGAGCACTTTGAACAAATTGGGCGTGTTCACGGTGTCGTCGTTCCACGCATTTATTTGCGCCCGGTCGCCGTCTCTCCTGAACAATCTGCTGGCGGGGCGGGGAGCCACTAAGCGCAGGGCGCCTAACCTCTCGCGCTCTAATTCAGGCTCGAGCCGTCGCTCCATGCAGGTAACCTTATTCGTCTACATTTTTAGACGATACAACGTCTATATAAAGTTATTTAGACAAAAATGTGCATGAATAAAAATTGCTAATGATGTTTTTTTTTTTTAATTTAATCGTTTTAATAATTTACCGAGGCTTAAACTTACGTAAAGCAGTTTCTGTATAACAATGTTAACAATAGTTAAAAATTTTATTCCTATACGTCCTACCTAAAAATATGTACCTCCAGTATTGTAAAACTGATTCAAGCATATTATATTTTAAAATGTTTATATAAATACGTATTTATAAGTACGTATCTATATAAACATTTTATACATACATTTATACATACGTATTTATAAGTAAGTTTTAACACAAGAAATTTCATATAAAACTTTAATTACGTAAGCACATAATGCAAACAGTAATGACACATTTCATAGGTATATGGATGAATTATTGAATTTAATCTCTAACGTGTATAGGGAAATATGTTCTGATTGGCACACGAATCATCCATTATCGAGAAAAATTTAATTACAATCGAAAACGTAGCCGTTCGCCGGACCTAAATCACATTAAATAGATTTTAATGCTTTTATGGGCAATTTTGACCGTTACGTAACGGGTGTTGGCATCGTGCGAATGTTATTTGTTCAATATATGGGTATGACTGGAAATCTGACTAACTTCTCGGATGTTACAGACTTATTCAATGTATTTCTATGTCCTGCAAAAACAAAATTATAACAAAAGTTAAGTAAATTTAAAAATGTGCTCGGTGTACATATAATGTAAAAGTAAATATATTTTTTACATTAAAAAGAATAACATCAACTTATTTCAATCAATCTCTTCTCGTAGGCATCGTAAAATACCATCAATTACGTGAAGCTCGAAGCTAAATCACACTCGAAATGTCCATTGAGCCTTAGGGGCACTCAGCTTCGGAAATGCCGAAGTGGCGTGTCCTCTAATATTAGAAGAATATACGCCGTCACGAAAAGAGGCTATTAGTCTATTACTTGCTTGTTGCCCTTGGCTGTCCATCCCTATACATAGCTCCATTTTTAACAAATTATAATGGAAATCGTTACAGGTATGCCGGAAAAACGGTCAAGAGTCAATAACGCTTTAAGTAGAATACAGAAATGGAACTAAAATTTTCCGTCAATAATAATGACTTGTTCTTTTCTTTTAAACTTTTGTACAATTAGAGAAAATTGGTTTACACCAATTTAATTTTACGTCGTCTAAATTCTTAGTAGCTACCTACTATTGATTGTCAATCTGAGCGAAAGGTTAGCAATTTACTGGCAGTACATAGGTAATAACTATCGACCCTTAGACGTCGGGTCGTAAAATTAGCTCCAAACTTCATTCAGTTATAAAAAACGAGGTGAAACTAGTTTACAACGACTTTTTCTCGAGTATACTTGCCTTGAATACAAGATTTAAAACGTTTACAAGTTATTGAAAATCATTTAACAGAAATATTTACTTTGTTATTGAAAATTTTAATTTAAACTTAACCGAATGAAAGAGTATTTTATACGTTATATAAACTTTTATCAACCTTAATTAAAATAACGGAAAGACTTATCTGTAACGTTGGCTATTTAATTAGCCTATTCAATATTACAAAAGTCTAACGACGCCACTTGGAGTGATATCATACAAATATTTTGCATCAACAATTCCTTTGTTAGTGCTAAAATAGATTGCAAATTGAATGCATTCAATATTCTTGCTTATGTAGGTTAGTGCAGGCTACAAATCCATGAACACGTTAGGGAATTAATACGATTTAGGTTAAATCGAGGTTAGGTAGGTTATTGTTGTTACGCTTGTATCTACAACAAATATTTCGGTACGTGAACATAATTTCGGTTTAACCAGATGTCTCGTGAAGAGGGCGAGGCGGCCGTTAGAGTTTCGCTTCCCGAAGGCACGACTGCCACGGTCGGTGTTCGCGAAGGCATGTCGGTGGAAGAATTCCTTGCGGCTGCTTGCGCACGTCGCTCGCTCAATGCTCTCGAGCACTTCGTGCGAGTAAAGAAGCGTCGAGACATGGAAGATCATAACTACTTTGTTCCACACCGAAGTGATCTCATTGAAACTTACGTAAGTGTTTTATCTGGTTATATTGGTTGTGTAGACGTTTTAGAAAATATTCAATATTTCAAACCCTTTATGTGTTGTGTTTATTTTCCTAAAGTGAAAGAAAATAATAGCGTCTTTAACCAAGCTCCGGCCGCTATTAATAAGTTCGAGATATTGATACCTACGATAGCTATAGCTTCGAAAGGCATACCTAGCTATACCTATTAAAGAGCCGTTCGAATTACGTCGTTGTTTTAAAAGACAAGGTTTGTAATCTATTTAATGATCCTTCTTTGTATCCGGTGTAGCCCCAGTGGAGTGATTTGTTTTATGAAACCCTCTGAATTGAATTACTTATCAAAAAAAAGCCCGTTGCGTAGCTCGGACAATCCAGATAAATAATGCGATATAAATTTGAGACTAAAGATTTTACTAATTCTATTGTCTGAAACAGATTTTTTGTCATATGAGCCATTTAACCTTACAATTTCAATGGATTTGCGACGCAGTAAACAGCTCTATGAGTATAAAAAGCGACATGCGACCGGATATTACGTGAGTAGGGTCTGACGTAGTGGGCACTGGTTTTGTAAGCCATAAAAAAACCTTATCAATCAGTCGGCATAATAGTTTTTTTGAATAAGTTCTGCGAAAGCGTACAATGTTGAAATACTGAACGACATAATGAAATAATGAAAACAATTTCATTATTTCATTATGTCTTTAAATTTATTATTATGTTGACTTGAAAGCTTTGCTTACGCTATATTTGTTTCTTTATTTATATAGTTGCACACTCACGAAGTGGTAGAAGTTTGCGCGAAAATTCTGTACCAAGTGGAGCTGCAACGGAACACTTTGGAGCAGATGTGGGGTTTCAGCGTAGAAGCTGAACTTATTGAAAATGCTGAACGGCAGGACGAACTGTGCTGCTACGTCAGCAGGGTTGAGGACAAGAGCGTTGCTATGCAAAACGGTAATAGCTTTTTATTTTATGTAGCAGAAACATTAGCAGGATTGACAACAGTCAACGTGATATTAAGTGATCAATGGAGCTGATGTAGCTGGTTACTCTTATTTGTATAAGAACAACCACACCTCTCCGAACGAAATACAAGTGTTGCTTCATGATGGACGGCGGCGGTGGTACCTCCTCAAAGCATAGTTCCACAAACTGGATATTCTTACCTTTCTTAATCAAGTTCCGTGTACCTCCGCATGTGTGATCGACTTCAATGAACTCCCGTTTTAAAAGAAGCTACTACTTATACATTTTCATAGCAGTGCGGCATGAGTTAGAAATACTGAACTCCCGAAACTGTATTCAGATTTGAATATTATTTTTATATTCAAATCTCAATACAGTTTCGGAAATATTGGTAGTTTAAACCAGAAACAGCGTCATGGTGTGATCTTCGGTGGTTTCTTGTATAAAACCTTTCGTTTTACCAACATTGAATCTTATAAATGCAGGAATTAAAAAAGTTGTGGGCGTTGTGTATTCAAAATCATACCTTTCTAAGGTTTATTTCATTAACACCGTTATCAAGAGCATTATAGTGCGGATTAATTGTCTCTCGTCATTGTTTCTGAACAAAAAACTTGTAAATCCCAGTTGCAATATATTGTTTTTTTTTTGCGCCAGGTATAATCAAAGGCGACGAGATAATGGTGATCAACGGAGCGATCGTATCTGACCTAGATATGATGTACTTGGAGAGCGTATTGCAAGAGGAGCTGTCTCTAGTCATGATGATGAGGTTGGTTTTTCTATTCATTTTCTCATTGACATTTTAATGCAATTTCGCTGATCGTCAAGCGAGTTAACCGTTGTTCATTAATCAACGGGCTTTGTGAGACGCATTCGTTAGCATCGATTCGCATAATTTGATGCACCAGTAACGAATTCGTTATGAACTCGCCATTAAAAAAACAATCAGACATCGAATACTGACCTCTTTTTCGGAAATTATTTTAATACAGTTCAAATAAAGAAAAATCAGAGCAATTTTCGTTACTGCAGCAGATTCGAATAACGAGGTTGAATAAATAAAGATTTAAATTTCACGATTTTAAACGTGATTTAATGTGATACGTATTTCTCATATATTTAAAATTGGGTTTCAACTGGAATTCACAAATCGTAAGCATATATGTTTCGATGTATCTGAAGACCCTGAAGGATTTTTGTCCTGTAAATGATAATCTACTTATGTCGTATAGTCGTAACACGGCCCTTTGACGTAATTCCACAAAGTGATTTATAAAGCCTGTACTCCAAGATCCGGCGATCGATTGAATTTAAATACAAAGCGCATAAAATCGCAACAACTTGCCCTCGTTCCGAGCGAAGCAGGCTTGACGGCAGGAAGCTCAGCGCGGAACAAATCGGAAGGCGGGCGCGGCGCAGGCGGCGGGGCCTTCGTCGCCATTTCCCGCCCTCATACACCTGACCTTTCGACCGCGACAAGTTTACTGAAGCGCTAGCTCCGACCTACATACTCCCTCGCCCTATAGCCCTCGGCCGCCTAGCGCCTCTCTCGCCGCACCGGCCATTGTGAGCGCCCGCAATCGAGCCTCTTCACCGCGCCACGCCGTACCGCTACACCGCCCCGCCCCCGCGCCGCCTCGCCGCCGCGCCGCACGCCGCACGCCGCACGCCGCACGCCGCACGCCGCACGCCGCTGCGTGAATTAATGCTCCGCTTAATTCATCTCGAAACTAACGCCTGCGACATGATATTGTTGTGACTTTATTGTCCTCGGATAATAACGCCGCCTCACTCGCCCGAACGCAACACACTATTCTTGTAGCCGCGGTAAGTTTGTGGACGTTAGTACTTCCCTTTTCACCCTTTGTGAGCCCGACGTCTTAAATCTTCTCATCCTAACCTTTGACTTGCGTAAACCACTTATCTTTCTTTGAAATTTTCCCTTATATCGTTCAAGAGTCTCACGTTTAAGCTGCGTACTTCTACGAAACATTATGAACTACTATTCCGTAACGTCGCTGGTTTACGTCGACATTGTCATTGAATATTGAACGGTAAAAACGTTGACAATGCCTTGGTGGCATCCACGTAAAATAATACTTTAAAATTGAATTTCAAAATGTTTTAAAGTTCTAGAGATCACCTTCTATCAAAATTGTATACACCATTATTCAACAACTTTTTGTAATATATTTAACGTATAATTTATATCAGTAGTATTTAGATCACAATATGGAATAAAAATATACTCATAACAGAAAGTGAGGGAGAATATTGCCACGCAAGAACTAAGAAGTGCTATCTGTGTGTTCCTATGACATGAATAAGTAGGCCTTTTTATTAGCGATAAGGAAGTTTGTGGAGTAAGAAGCGTGTAACCAACACAGATGATAAGTTATTCACATGATTCTCAAATTGGCCTTTTTCCTCCTTTTATATGAAAGTTAGATGAAATATTCTCGGATTTATACGTACCTTATGTATGCTGCAATAATCATAAATTACAATTCATTACACCATCAAATTACGTTAAATGAACAAAATATAATATAACGATTTATTTTCTTTCATCTTCGATCGTATTTATAGGAGTGCTATTAAAACAACATACGTGATCATTATTATATTCTTTCATTATTAGCTATGCTTCGAGTGGTAAAAGTTTATTGACCGTTCGGAGAAGAATAATGAAGATGCATCGGAGCTTAGATACCTATTCATCTCTGTAAATAATCACTGTATACTATTATATTACAATGAGCTTTATTGAAAGACTTTGCCATTCTTTACAATTTATCTCAAAATGAAAATATTATAGAATATTTAAAATCATTAGACTTGGTAATTGATTCATTTGCTCAGAATGTTACCGTCGTAAAATTAGATCTGTTTTTCAGAATAACAAAATTGAGTTAGTAAAAAGTACACGTTTAGGTAAGTATAGTACGCCCTCGTTAGTTGCTATTGATTTTTAAGAAATTCTTTGAATATTTAAGTTACATGGCTTACATTTGACATGGAATATAAAATTCAAGTTATTTTCAACTTAAACAAACATATAACTTCCTCGTATATGGTTGTATATACAGAATAAAATTATTTATATATTAACCTACTATGTAATTTACATAGGTACAATTCTTACGCCCTATTTTAATTTTACACCTAATTTTAGTCTTAAGTTTCACGATAGTCTAAGATCGATATTACCAAATTAAGAGCTATAATCGTAACAGGTTTAACGCAAAGTCACGGTCAGATCAGGGTAAGCGATAAAACGATATTAATATGTTTCTATCAAATTGAAAAAAATACTTGATGAATCTATACGAAAATGCGTAATATAATATTTATGGCAATCGTGATATTCAAAAAAGGCAGCTATACAATTTTGCGTAAGCAAAGTTACTCAAAAGCAGTTTAGGTATATAGGTGACCTGCGCCTTTACAACCCTCTACAAGTTTTGAAATGACCCAACTATTGCTGTATGTGTATCCAACAGCCGATATTGATAATTGTTTTACTTAGACGAGTAGCAACTGAGCTTACATGCCACCTTATGTTAGATGGTTCATGTCCAACCTCAAACAGACTAAAACGCCTTCGTGCGTTGCTACTTCTGATGACTAAGTAATCACCTCACTTGTAAGTTTAACTGGCAACCGTATCTCTCCATCCGAAATACAATAATTACGTTAAATAATTTAAAATCATTGCCCCTATGTGACAACCCCATCTTTATACTCTCCAAATAATTGTAACCCGTAAAAGCTTTAACTGTTTCCATCATTCGCCATACTTACTGCAAAATACTATTTACTGCGATAAATATTCAAACCTGGCGATGCAGTCAGAAACATTTTGAAGAAACTATCGAGTTACAAATTCAAGATTACCTAAGTAAAAAGTCAATTTTCATGAAAGAAGCATGCTGAAATTTTTTATATTCAATTATTTTAATGAAAATAGTGGTGGAATATTTTCAAATAAAAAAAAACTTTTAAACAGATAGTAAACGAAATTAAAACGTCTGGAGCGGGCGGCAAATATTTTCCATGCTTTCATGTATCTATTGCTTACAGCTATTAAAACTTGCAGAGTCTGTGGGCTATTTGAAAACATCCTTCAGATGGGAATATATGACCGAAAGAGTGTACAATTACATATCCCAGTGCGTGTCGCTGTGCATTATGTGGAAAGCAATAGTCGTGCTACCGGCACACCGAACTGAATCACGTATTTAGCTGCGGCTCCACGTCATTTGCGAAGCAGCACTATAGGGTACGTTGACCCTTGCTATAATCGCGTAAGCTCACCCGCGCGGAGTAGATACGAGTACGTCACAACGTGATATGCAAATGCAGTACAATACAGGTCGTTGCGCGCTGAGTCCTCAGGGTGACGCGAATTGACGTCGACGAAAGAATTTATAATTTTTGACTAAATTAATTCAGTATATAAAAAATAAGCGTTTCATAATGCAAAACAAGTGTTGTCGTCGCCTATATAACACCTACGGATTCACAAGTAGGTTACTAGCCTTGAAGAACTCTTTTCACTCTGCTTGAAAAGACGGGAATTTATAATTTATGTCTACAAAGTCTACATGACAAAGTCACGTGAATAATGTTTCTTTGTATTTACTTATTTGAGATTGTGCAGCTTGTACGCTACTACTATACTAAGTTACTGATTGTTCTAAGTTTAAAAAAAAAGCATTGCAGTAATCTAGAGGAGGATGGGTGAGCAATAATAGCATTATATTATATGCACTTCTGTGCTTCAGAGGACTTATAATACAATCGGCCCAGAACGTTTTCGATTGATGGCGATTTGAAAACTGACTCTGCTTCAGGATTTATTATTTATGGGGGGTGGGGATCCGTGCTTAGAAAATATATGTACCGCTAGGTTATAGATAACACTAATAGAAGCATAACTTCGTTTAAAAAATTGAAGATATATCTAAAGAAGATCAAATACCACAGGGATATAAACGGAAACAATTCCAACAATGGGGAAAGTTCTTCGTAGTTCGTATCTTAGAAACAGGGATAGCGAAAGTATATTAAGCAACTGACTTTAAGTACAACTATTTGCATGAAACTTTATTCTCTACGGATGTTGGGAAAAGTTGACAGGATCACTAAATCTTGTGCAGAAGTGAAATGTAGGTCTTGTATGTTTGCCATGCCATTGAAGCGTGAAATTTATTAGTACCTAATGTAAGTCGAACTATATCACAATCCTGCTCTCGTATATAGGTCGCCGCACAGACCTCAGGACTGGTTGATATTCGATCGGACATAGAAAGCAATAAATAACATATTGAAAAAAGAAAACATCTTAGTATCTATTTTCTCTTATCATCTACGGATCTGGTATTATTTTGTATATCTATGTAATCTGTCTATATGAAAATCGCAGAAGTAACTCCTTCAATGCCACACAATATACAAACATCAAATATAAAGGAGAAAGTTTATTAATTCGTCAGAATATTTTTTTAACATATCGGCTGCCGAGATGATACCTAATGTAACCATGCGTAATATGTTTTCACTATTTCGTGTAGTAATCTTACCTTCCAATATACAATTAACTCTTCCATGCCGTATTACTGTATTCTTGCCCAGCAGCGGAATTATAATGGGATGTAAACGATGCTCTAGCTCTTACCTTGGAATTATAATGCGATACACTAAGTTAATGTGCCTGTGGCTCTACACCGCTAGAGAAAGGCAAGTTTAACAACATTAAAACTAATTCAGTGTTTGCGGTAGAGAAAACTTATTTATAACAGCTTATGACCATCAAGGGACATTTTAATGTGTTAAAATTTACTTATTAGCATTTAGATGATAGTGGTTCTTGGGTAAGAGTTTTTATAGGACTATATGAAGTGTGCGTGTACATCAAATAGACGGAAATAAATATAATTCAGAAAAAGATATACGAGCATTGCTTGTAAATACCTTACTCAATTATAATATAAATTTAATTCCAATACCAGATATCCCCTATCTTTATATAAATTTAAATTTTATTAAACGGAAATACGTTCAAAATAAACATAAGATTTTTTTCAAATTATTCATTCTGAGACTGCGTTCTGTTATCACAAACATGAAAAGTTCAACCGAATCGATAACCTCTTCCTTTTTTAAAGTCTTTTGGAAATACGAAGTTTTAATCCGTCGTGTGGATATGTAGGTCATCTCGCACCGAGCCGCCTGAGCTGAGCGGCGTGATGCGCGCAGCCACCGACGACATCATCGATTCTCTGGTGTGCCCGCCACCCCCCAGCGAGCCGCCCGTCATCTCCGATGACATGATATCTGGACTCATCGTTCCAGCGCCCGCTTGGAGTAAGTACCAATATTACTTCCTGGCTAAATTAGCATCTCTTCTATATTTTTAGTTTATTAGCAAATCAGCATGTAATCAACCTGGTCGTATTACTTGCATTAAACTTGTAAATCATCTGCAGTCCACCTGAAGGTAAGAGGTCAATTCCGCGGATATTGACGACAACAAAAGTAATGTTATTGTACATCAGATTAAAGTTTTACAACTATAAATAAAGATTTTGAACAAGAGACTTTATCACTGAGTAGTAATGTCTAAAAGAAAAACTTTGCGTAGGATTGCTAAGGAAGACAAATTAAAACACTGAAGCAAGATGCATCAATATATATTTAAAAGAAAACAGATTTGAAATCATAGGTTCTTGTTAGGGCTAAGTCAGAAATTAGGTGTCGTCTAAAAATATTCTTGATACAAGGACAGATTAACATTTTACGCTGCTGTTATAAGGTACAAATATTTTACAAAATCGCAGTTATGAAGCAGAAATATGCCTTAAAGCAGCAGTGCCTCCTTACTGTGTTCAATTTTTGAAGGTATGGCAATGAAGAAATGCTTATGTTAGGCTTTTCAATCTAGAACATGGGTTTAATGCATCTGTGATCAAATTTATGTAGAAATATCTTAATTGGATTTGGTGATGGATATTCGTGTGTTACAGTATAAATTAATCCATATTACACTTTTCAATTACAACCAGATACGATAGCGTTACATAGGCACTCTCACGGAATTACGGAAAAAGCGTGATCTATTGAACGTATATTTATTTATTCTCTTGAAGCTTTTTGGACTACTTTCGATTCTGCTTAAATCTAATAAGTATCTGTATCATTGTATTCGTATATAAAAAAGCAAATAAAATAATATGATATTATCTAAAATGACTACAACTATAGTGTTTGTGAATAATAAAACAGTCCACTAAAATAAATAAATCTGTGACTACGTCCATTCAATTCTCATTAGTTTAATTAGCATCTTCCGTTTCAAAAGCTGTAAACTACAATCTCTGAAATGTATAA
The DNA here is from genome assembly GCA_018251015.1 of Phocides pigmalion okeechobee. NCBI lineage: Eukaryota > Metazoa > Arthropoda > Insecta > Lepidoptera > Hesperiidae > Phocides > Phocides pigmalion. The sequence goes on from DWON01001202.1 coordinate 13,668, forward strand.
GTTATGGTAGTGCAAGTATATATATATAGTTAAATTTTACGGTATTATCATGCTGATATTTTTTCTTTGAGTACTAATTATCGTAAAACGGAGCTAGAAACACCGCTTTTTTGTGGCAGGAATCGGTTAACATTAAAGTATTTTATACGGGTAGATAATCGAACGACGGTGTGCAAACCGCAGAACAGCCGCCCTCGTCTCCAGCATAATATCCGGCACACCGCGCGTCAAGTGTTCCACATTTGCTATTTTCTCTGTAAGCAAGGTACTCTGTGAGCTATACGGTTTCTACATAAGTGCCTTTATTATACGGCAAATTTCGTTTACTTTTGAAAGTAAACGCCTAATTTAGTCAACAAGATTTTTAATAATTTGCTTAAAGTGTAAGAAACATCTTATTACAGAGATAGGTACTTTAGACAGGAAAAAAAATGAAATAGTACCAACGTGTCCCAACCCACATTCAAAATATTTTTGGGATAAAGTAACTTTCATAGTATTAACAACATATTCATTAAAAGGGTTGAAACTCAAATGTAAAAAGTACTTAATTTTTTTAATATACCATTCGATACAAAGAACACATACTCTATTTCTAAGGTATATTTGATTGATAAAAAGGAGTGTAAATTTAAAAATGTCACTTAAAAACTGAAAGCAGGTATTTTGATATGCTAGCAATTTCTTTCTACCTTAAAAGGTTTTTCTAAATTTCCTATTACATACCACAATGCTACAACAAAAATATTGTTTAATGGTTAATAGCGTGACATGAAACGTAAATCCTTTTTATTTGTCATAGATGCATAACAAGCATTTCTTTAATCTCTTCAATCTATGTGGTTGGCATCATATCCCAACCAGCAGAATTTTCATATAAAACAAATATTATGGCTTTCAGCCAGCAACATAATGTATGTATTTGGAAGATTACACCAAAAACTGCTTTGCTTTGCGATAAAGGATTTTTCTCGTTATCTATTCTTCTGCGATATAGGCAAACAAATAAAAAAGATATTGCTTATATTGCATTTTTATATCGAAAGATATATTTTAACGAGACTACTTTTGTTCGCAAAAGGGAAAAGTAAAAGCTAGTACGCACACAATACAATGCATGAAATATTTTAAAATGTTAGTCAATAGGAATTGAATTAGCTTTGTCCTTCTGTTTGTTCATCGTATATCCCTATTTGGAGTTAGCCGACCGAATTGCGCTCTGGTAAAGTCCGCAATGCGAGCGGGTATGACATGAGAGCCAATTACGATATTGAATTGGTTTGACGTTTGACTGTAGGTACACATAGACGTTTGTTTTACGGTTCAATTCAATGCACGTCGTGCTATTCCAGGATCGTTTTGTAAGCCACCCGGAACACCCTTTGTAATCCATTTCAATTTGGGACTAGAGATATTAGTTTCTACGTTTACGACTTGTATTTCATATGTGGATTAAATTTCCAACATATTAATATAACAATACATGAAACTATTTAAACATTCTTCTTGGAGGTACTGATAGAAATAAATAGTACAACACTTTCCTATCTTATTGTATTTTTTGTTCATTTTTATAAAGCAGAAGCAACAAAGAATTATGCAATTAACTTGATAGTAAACAATAAATACTGCACAGGGACAACTGTAATCAACCCAAAATAGGTCTCTAATCCTATGTAGGCAAAGAAAAGAAGGCTAGGTATTCAAACAAACGCTTCGTATGAATACCTAGGTTCCATTTCTTTGCCTTCCAAACCAATCAAAGGAACCAACAGCATTATTTTAGTCCAGTCTTCACTTACCAATAAGCTGCACTGACCGCTTTATATAGGATGTATTGCACATTCGGTTGCTTCGTCTATAACATAAAAATATACATGACGTTACGAAATGTATGACTACTTACACTCGTACAAATATCCATGGCAGCCATGTACATATTCGTAAATATTCAAAACCAATAACTGAAATGTAAACTCACTATAGAGGTATCTGTTTGACCTGAGAACGAATCCAGTACTTTTTACGTGGCGGACCGGTATAATTAATCGAGTAATTCTTTAACTACTAAAGGGATTAGGAAAATATCAAGTTAATAGAATACTTTAGTGTATGAGGCAGCCAGCCAATAAATTGACCCGTGTAAGGCGAACCCAGCCTGTCACGCGCTAGAAAACCATTAACCTGTCCTGTGACGTGTCTTACGACGACATAATAAAATTGTCTTCCATTTTATGCGTAAAATGAAAAACTGACATAGTGGAAGGTAAATGGTTGCTTAAGCGAATAATTTATTTGCGGAGAGTATTTCACAATTGTTGGGTTACGTTGTCACCTCGTCCGTCACGATTAGCAACTTTGTATTTTTTATTTAAATAAAACGCAAAAATGGGGTGATTTTATGCTAAGTTGGAAGCAAAGTACTCATTACGGCCTCCAAATAAAGGTCGCGACCCTTTCCGTAGGCTATTTGCTTGCGCCTGATGTTGACTTACTTCAACCAAAAAAACTCATTGTGTCATTTCTTACACGCAAGTCGCCCCGGTATGAATTTTGTAACTACCCTATTGAAATATCCAATGTTTTAAACACGCCCCACCTATTTCCTTTCCAGCGGTATTTTTCGAAGTTATCATCAACGTCTATTAGTTATTATTAATCTGTTTCACGTAATAGGCTTTCGTGAAAATTGCTACATGTTAGTTATAATATCATTCCACGATAAGTTATATTTTATTGATTATATTTATATTATATTACGTTCAATTCTGTCCTATTGTGGTAAATAACGAAGTTTAATTAATAAAGTTAGACGTTGTACATAATACGCTTGTGTTCATTGAAACGGACATTTACAATACCAATAATGGAATTAACCAACAATGAATTATTCAGTTGCAAATATTTGGTAGAGATAAATTAAAACCTCTTTAACATACGAATCTCAACAAATTATAATATTCTATCTACAGATAAATATTCTAAACTGTACTTTTCCTAAAACTATTCTGTAAGTTGTGAGATAGTGGAAGCACGGCTACATCTTTTCTAGGGAATATTATTAGGAACCGATTTTAGTCTTCCAAAGTAGCAACGTGTATGTGCTCAACATCAGATGAAACTTCCGTTCTATATAAAGTTGGTTTCAGATACTAGACGGCGGTCACCACTTATCATCATACCGTATACTAGTTTATTATTTCTATTTCATTTACTTGACGTCGTGGTCATAACTGTTATAATCTAAAATTAAGTAATATAATCTATAAAACGCAAACCTATGATATCAGTGTTTGATTTCTACGTAATAATACTCTTTCAAGCGAAATTACCCAATCAATATGTTATTACGTACGGTTATTATATGTATTAGCCGTTATCTAGGAAATCAATCTGCTTTTACGGTCGCCATCACAATGCCCGCAAATTACCTGTTAAAACTAATGGAATATTCAATATCTTCGTACTGCGACCTAGTAATTAATGTGTTGTGAAATGTAGTTAAAGTAAATCAATAATAGAGTAATAGTAAAGGTCTCCAGTACTTGCTGCTGGCTTGGGTTCGAGTGACAAACGAGCAGTTAAAATTTTCCAAAATCATGAGTATTTAGGAAATAAGTAAATTATCAATAGTGTGAAGTATAGATATGGATCACAACGGTAGTTTGTGGATAGGTATGGACCTATACTTATAATATTAAATAAATAATGGTATTTCAATTAATTCGCTAATTGTATAATTATTCTAACTATTTGCTTCAATTTAATGATTGTTTTTACAAAATATCTAGGCAAAGAACTGTACAGTCCCGCTGAAGCAGACCCGCAAGGTGAGGCGGCAGCCAGCGGACCGCCCAAAGTTAGCTCACGAACCAACTCCTTTGAAATCGAGAACCTTCTCAAGGTACTTTTAATTAACACTTTTAGTTACTCATTTATTTTTAATCAACGTTTTTATCACCATTTCAAATGTCTACTTTTTCCCACTAATTCTTTGTTCACTTCAATTTTTTGTTTGCATGTTGTTTTAATTAAGAAACAGATACGTAGAAACATCAATGCGCATTTAGTAGTAAATCTAAATAGAATGCAACACTTACGTGAGATAAAGGCTATTAAAGTCAAGGAGGATTCGATAGACAGCTTAAGTGTGTTCAAGCGGGCTTACGTAGTATAGTATCGTTTTCTCCCACCTACACGCTGTGAGAACCGTGTGTGTAAGATTATCGATTCTACTTCTTGAAAAGATCTAGCAAATAAGAGCTTACTTGAACATTTTCAAACAACAAACTATTCTATTGAAAGTAATTTTGCTCCGATGACAAGTAGTTTGTAAGAGTTTCATAACTATCAAATAACGTTATTGTAGACTCATACTCCTCTTTCCAATCAATAAAACGTCCACATTTGGCTTAAATAAACAGCTAGCAGTAGTGGTGGCTGAAAATGAAAAATAACTTTTAAACTTTAATAACAATGTTCATACAACATATAGATCACTATGTTCATTCACTCATACCATCATTAGAATCGATTAGTTGCTTATTTTACGCTAGATGTGGCCAAGTTTGAACGTCTACCTTTTATTAGAACCCCGATCCTCGTTCGGTGTTTAAATTTATATACGTAAATAAAACCGTGCATGCGTAACGTGTCCATCGAGTCGAGAACCGCCACATCTAGCTGAGTGCCGCACTAACGGGTGCACAAATATAGAAGTGTGGGGGTGTGCGTGTGCGGCAGAGTGCGGAGCAAGTGACGGGCTGGTGCCGCTCGCCTGGCGACACGCGGCGCGGCAGCCCCACGGGCAGCACCAGCGCCGCCGCCACGCCCTCGCGCCACCTCTCCGACGCCGACAAGCTGCGGAAAGTGCTCATGGAACTCGTCGATACTGAACGCGCTTATGTCAAGGTCAGTCACACATACACTCTAATATATATAGTATATAGATATCTTCTCGTCTACACTCCGTACGGTCTCGACGGCCCACCTGCTTCAGTAGGGGCTTACCTCTCTGGTATCGCCGCTGCGTCTCTAGTTAATCACAAAATGTCCTCTTAAACATGTGAAATAGGGAGTTTTTAAAATCTTACACGTTCCACTATTGATTAAGTCTATTTAAATCAATAATGGCGAGTTTTTATAAATGGTTAAAGTTTGTACTAATGACAAAATAAACCGTATTTGTTTAATGTAGTACTTACATGTGATGTGTATGTATAAACAGCAATAATTGTCACACAGGCTTCCAGGATCCATGTTTTGTATTAATATGTGTGTCCCAAACGCAAATAACTTCATAGGATTTACTGATTCGCCTATATTCCTTAGAGGCTTCAATATAGTACCAAGTACGACGGCGATTACACCCAATTAAGGACAACAATACTATAATCATTTACAGAATCATCCATTGTCATTAACTTTTACTCGAAAATAGGCCATTTTTAATAAAAACAAAGACAATGATGTTTTACGTGTGCAATGGCAACATTTCACATTTTATAGGTATGTATTATAATTCACTGGAAAAATAAAAAATACTTCCTCTGGGACTTCAATGTGAATTAAAACATTCGCATAAAACCGTGCATAAAACAGTGATAAATATTCGCGAAAATAAACCGGAGATAGGTACAACTCCTTGTATTGTCTTACTGTCGCTTAGGAAAATGAAACCTTTGTTCTCTGGATATCATCCCAGAGATATTTTATCGGACTACATTTTTAGAGTTAATAAATTGTTGACAAGTAATGGCAGTAACCCTTTTTACTACCTACTGATGGGCTCGGATCCCTCCCTACAAAATATACGTAACCTTGAGTGTATTCTAATGTGCTACGGCATTTTTTTGTGATTATTCGAGATAGGAAATTATGATAAAATATACCAAAATTTATTTGGCACGTTACATTTTAAATTGCTTAATGAAAGAACTAAAAGCTACATCTCGAAAGTTTCTTAGTTCTTTACTTACGTCGTACAGCCGTCGCACATATCTCCATTTATTTAAAGTTTGTTTTTTAACTCGCATATCTTACTTATTGTGTATCTATGCTTATATTTCCAATTAACGTTGCCAAGTTTCCATTTAAATCTGAAAGCTTGAAAGAAAAATATGAAAGGCCTTGTTGCTATATAAATTGGTTGAGCCGAAAAGTTGTAATAAATGTATATCTTCATGAAACTTACACCTGCGCGGCTGTCTAACTGCCAGTCTGATTAAATTGTTTGTTTGGAGATTTCGTTGGTAGTAAATGAAGGTACAAAAAGGTTAGTACGAACCATTTCTAACATGATTTATGAGATTTTCGTTTTAGTTGTAATTTTTCAGTAAAAGTGTTTTAATTTCACTGAGTTTAAGATATTATTTCGTCGTTTTCAATTAGTAATTAAATGTTGCTGTTTATTGGCCTATATTATAATTTACTCAATACAAAATATAGGTTCACATTTTAATTTCATACTAATAGTTTTAACTATACTTTTAATATTAAAAGCTTGGACTTTGTTGTTTTATTTTAGGTGTAATGCAACATTGAAAATGGGAAAATGTTATATTGTAATTAAGATATTTTAATTATGATATTCTGCTAAAGCTACGAAAGATAATTTTCTTTTTTCGGTATAATATTGAAAGGATAAAATGCAATATTTATTTGATTCAAAACGTTAATGAATTCGTCGAGTATAAAAACTTTTCTGTAATAACTGAAGAAATTGAATTGGGAAGTCATTCAACTACATTCGGGCGATTTTTGCTTGGTACCTTGCTCGGGAGAATTCTTCATTTACATTTTAATTCAATTGATACATAAAATTTCTGAATAGCCAAAGTTCTCCAGATGTTAAATAACCTATTTGGAAATACACACATTCGGTAATTGAATACTTCGAATTATAATTCAAACAAGTTTTATTAATTTATTGTCTTTCTTTTTGTATATAACAACTTACTGATCAATTAATTGATTTTCATAGTTTTTAGTTGCTTAAACGAAGTAAGGGTTTGAAAAGTAATTCATTTCACCATATGAATATAAATATGTGTTAACAGTTTATTTGCAAATTACGGGATCTTTATTTTGTATATTAAGGAAGATTAATTCATAGAGAAAATATCATACTTTCTGGCGTCGAAACTGCTCATTGCAAAAAATACCCTGAGACAAAATCCTATGAAAGCTTGCTTAATAAATTTTACAAATAAATATTACTGATTTCAAAATTACTAGATTGGAAAATAATTCTTATTATTATTTTGAACCTAGTAAATTATTCGCCGAGAAACATAAAATTGTAAAATATTAAATTATTGTCTGATTACACAAATTAAAAGTATAGTAAAAAATGGCTGAAGTCATTTCTTATTCAAATTGAAGTTTAGTTGATTGTGTAAAACCTTCAATTATTTACAATATAATATTTATATCCAATTAACTAAAATTATTGTTATGTATATCGATACTTACAGCACCTCAATAACTTGTTGGAGAACTACTTGGAACCGTTGAAGAAAGAAACTTTTTTATCAAATGCGGAGATCAATGCCTTGTTCGGAAACATTCAAGAGATAGTAACTTTCCAAAGACAATTCTTGCAAAACTTAGAAGAAGCCCTCGAGGCTGAACCTAATTTCCATCATTTTGAATTCTCGAATCAATTCAAGGTAAATATTATTTAGTGATATATATATTATGTATTCTTTGCTGTAAAGTTGCTTTATATGTATATACCTATGTATTGTATATATTGAATTGCAAAAACATTAATAAAAGCTTCCTATATCAGATATTTCAAATATATTTAAAATAATCATTTCAAACTTAAATACATTTTATATATGTATATTTTCAGAATGTTCTATTTGCTGTTGGCAATGCATTCCTATATTACGTCAACCATTTCAAATTATACAGTTCGTTCTGCGCTAGTCACAGCAAGGCTCAGAAAGTTTTACATCCGAGTAAGTTAAATTTTCTATACCCGTCTCGTGAATTTATGTAACTATTTCTCGGATTCATAATATAACTCAAACTTTTGCCTTGCGCAGATGAAGGAAATCAGGCTTTACAAGAGTTTCTCGCTGCGCGTAATCCGAAACAACAACACTCCTCGACTTTAGAGTCATATTTAATCAAACCTATTCAGCGGATACTGAAATATCCCCTGCTACTTCAACAACTGCGCAATCTGACTGATGTTAATTCCGAAGAACATCTTCACTTAGTTGGTAAGAAATGCTGAAATAATTCTATATTAAAATTTAATTACTAACTTCGTTGCTTTGACGGGTTTAATTACTTATTTCCAGAGGCCCTCAAGGGAATGGAGAAAGTTGCTGAGCACATCAATGAGATGCAACGAATCCATGAAGAATATGGTGCTATATTTGATCACTTGTTTAGACAACATCAAAAGTCGTGCAAGCAACCTATAGATCTAAGTCCAGGTTTGTTTTGCTCTACCGTCTACCGTCGATTCCAAACTTTTTAACTCATGCAAATTAGTGCTTCATGAAACAAATATTTTTCAGGTGATTTGTTATACTACGGAGGCGTCGAATGGTTGAATATATCAGACTTCTTAGGAAAGATAAAGAAGGGACTAGAATTGCACGCAATGTGTTTTGTATTTAAATCAGCTGTTGTCTTCCTCTGCAAAGAAAGACTGAGACAAAAGAAAAAGTTAATGGTGAGTTACGTCATGGAAATTAATCCATTATTACTTCTTTGTTGAAAAGTTTCTCTATGAATATATATTTTGAATCTTCAGGGAGTTTCCTCTAAGAATAATTCAAATGAAGTAGAGATTATAAGGTATCAAGTGTTGATCCCGGTAACGGAGGTGCAAGTGCGCGCGTCTTCGGCCAAAGATATGGATAGCCATTTCCTGTGGGAACTGATCCACCTGCGCAGCCAATTACAGCGTCGTTCTGAAAAAGTTTATGTGCTTTCTAACAGGTGAGCTTATCTATACTATTTCAATTAAGTCCATTCATGTGTGCATATTTTGGAATTGGGATATATTTTATATTATACGTTAAATATCTGTTGGGAACATACATATTTTAATATTCGCTCCTCAATGGTAATTTTTGTCGCTCTTATATAATAAAAAAAATATTTTCCGTAAATACCTTATAATATTTAATAAGTAATTGTAATAAATGTGTTAAAATATACCTAGTAAATATTTTAAAATTGATATTGCTGGTGAAACCATTGACTCGTTTGAAAAGCTCTGGTAAGAATCTCAGGGGGATTACTTATAGTTTTTATTCATTATTATGAGTGTTAACATATTTTTTTAATTAAATTTTATTTCGCGAATTAAAGCAAGCTATAAATTTATTAGATCATGACTTGAAAATAAATCTCCGCCACGCGTTCTTGAATACCTTAAAACAATTCATACAGGAGCCAATGTTATTTATATTGTCATTATTATCCGTAAATATTTTTTTGATTCTTTAGTATTTATGTCATGAGTCAAAGCGGGCTAAAGGTTTTTAGAATAAACGAACTGCGATGTTCGTAGATCAAAAAACGAATATTAATTCATGAGTATCTTGACAGCACGGCGGACTTCCGCAACGCATTCCTGAAGACCATCAGGCAGATCATCCGCGAGTCGGTGCGCAACATGTCGCTGCCGAGCTCGCGGCCCGCGCCGGCGCCGCCGCGCGCGCCTCACGCGCCGCACTCGTCGCATGCGCCGCACGCTGCGCACGCGCATCACTCCGCGCACACTCTCGACCGCGAGCGCCCCAAGCACCAGGTAAACTACATTGTTAGTTGGCTGACTAAAAGAGAAATATTTTTTGAATGTTTTCTTATGACTCCGAAGTAGCAAATCAGGGTTTAGTTCACCTGACAGTTATCGGTCCCTGTCAACATCTACAATAGTTTTTATATAAAACAGAAGTAAGTCGATCTCAGATGCGTTACTACTACAAAGTACAAAGATAGTCGCTTCATATTAAAGTTAGACAGCAACCACAGGAAGATTCTCATAGTACATATCTGTATCGACCCTTATTTATTATGCCGTCCATATACTGCGCTATTACTATTTTCAACAAACATTAATTTGAAAATATCTTTCAATATAAATGTGACCAATATTTGGAGGAATAAGACATTTATGTTTTGTTTATAATTTATAGGTACAAGTGATGCAGGGGTCCCAAACCTTGGGCAAGACAAAGAAACCCAAAATAACTGGACAAAGGCTGTCAGCTGGCAATATTGAGGTATTTATCGTTTCATCATTTCGTTCATATCTTCCTTGTTAAGATTTCACACACACAATATTATTCTTCATAGGGTCTTACTAAGTCACCGCGTTTTGCTGTGTTTTGGTGATCGAAGTAGATATATTATTTGACAAAACGACTTTGTTGACCATTTTCTGAATATAATCCTTTATCGTTTCCTAAGTCATCTACAGGAATAGAAACCAACGGTGGTACTAATGATGCGTAAACATCTTAGAATTTATACTCAATCATTTCGCTTCAACAGGTGGGCGATCTGTCGCGTGAGAATTCTCAAGACGCTGAAGAGCCTCCGCAAGAAATATCTTCTGACGAACCGTCATTCCGGATTAGGAGCAAGGTGCTTGGAGAGGCCACAGGTAAGAACATCATAGTATTAAAACTAACAAAGGGAAACAAATAATTATTAATTTAAATCAGTGTATTTTTTATCTCCGTAGCATTTACAAATATTATATTTTTAATAACGACGCTGATATTTCGTTGGTAGTAGTTAGAAAGATATTGAACAATATTCTGGATTACGTTTTCACATGTCAATAGCGTCACCAGACTTGCCTTTTCCATGTCGCGATGTTTATAAGTGGCAACATTTAAGGTGTTGTAACTTTCACCTCTGACATCGTCACTGCTATATATATTTTTATTCAGCGGCTATGTAGTTGCTGTTACGTTCTAGTTTTTAAGGTTGAGGTAAAGCAGATTAACTTTTTTAAGGACTTCCATCTTAGTGTCATAGAAAGCAACGTACGTGTTGGACTTTATTTGATACTCATAATTTATATGGAACTGGTTACAAATGTTTTGAGGCGTTAATATCCTGGCAACATTTTTAAGTCAATGTTAAATGCAATGTCGAACGGTATTTATTCAAAGTTGATTCTAATGGAACTCTTTTTGAGGACCAAAAAAATATCTAACACAGTTTCGGAAAATGCTTTCCTATGGAGAAGAAGCGGTGAAAGAATCTCAATAGATGTGCTTATGTCAAGTATATGTTAAAATAGTACCATACAAGCTTTTAGACTACCTGGTTTTAAGTAATCACTCCAACTTCAAACAGAACTGAATGTCAATTGAAGGTAGAAACGTTGTTACTTCTGTGGACTACGATTATCATCTATCTTAAGTTTGGCCGGGTTCATGCTTTTTTCTTCTTATATTACATAAAAGCAAACTTAGTTTCAGCGGTGGAGGCGTCCAGCGGCGAGAGCAGCAAGCGCGCGACGAGCGGCGCCGACACCGAGGCGGAGGGCTCCAAGTCCGAGGGCGAGGACGAGCCGCCGCCGCCGCCCGCCAAGCGAGGGTTAGGCCGCACCCCCAACCACCTCACCCTCAGGTACCATATGTATGGGTGCGCAGATCCAGACACACCGACAGAATGTAATGTGAGCATTGGACCTTCGAAGCGCGTATAACCCCGCAACGTGTTAGTCGTAATCGATCGACAAAGCTAAGCAACGTCGGGCGCGGTCGGGAGTTTGAGGGGTGACCGCTAGTGGCAAACATAAAAGCCCTTCCATGTTTAGGAAATAAGGCATCTTCAGCAGTCGATTCCGATTGTAATTTATAGGTGGTGGGCAGTTGCTAAAACTTATCGGAAGCGGAATGGGTGGCTTTAAAACATTAGACATACAGGTTATTAATGACTAATATATATATATATATTTATTAATATTGAATTAACACACTTTATTAATTCATATTGAAACATTGTGGAATTTGTTTAAGTCTTTCTGTTTTACGCGAGAGTCGCGTGTATAGCTAGGATAAAATTGTGTAATACCCT
>DWON01001203.1:0-25736 GCA_018251015.1 Phocides pigmalion okeechobee
TTGTTGCAAAGTAATTTTAATAACAACTTAATAGCATGGATTTCCGCAAAGTAACGCCTGATACTATTAACTACGTTACACTAATTACTAAAACTACAACACCAAATAATATTTTAAAAACACGAAGAAAATCGCGTATAACAGATTGTAACTTATTTTTACCATCACCTACTACTATGATTCTTAAAAATAACTTTGTTGGCTTATGTAACTCAATACAATGTTAACATTTTATTGGCTCTATATTTGATTTTATTACGCTTTGCATTATAACAAGTTATTAAAAACAAAATATATTTTTGTAAAAAAAAGAACACCTGTGCATCTTGTATTGTTGTATGATTTGTATATTGGAGTTAAAAGTATATACCTATAATAAAATAAATAATTCGACATGCTTTATTCATTGCCAACGTGTATTTGTTATTTTTTAACAGGTAAGATTTATCGTGAGACGTTTCAATTGTTAATATACAATGCAAATTGATAAAAATTAAAATTAAATTATGTATATTATTTAGTAATCGTCGTTATTTCTGAGTAGTTGGCACTGAACAGTTATATGTGGTTAGGTCAGCTACAATATTATATTATAATGTATGAGTAGGTATCTGGAAGATATGATGAACTATATACGTATTAAAATTACAATGTCAAGTCCATTATAACGTTAATATATCCTACAGTATACTATAGCATTTATATCAAATATCATCTCCATTAAATATGTTTGTTCTTAAGAAATCAACATTTTTCTAAGTAGTATAGTATTACTGTTTTATATTTAATTCGTTTTGATTACAACATTTTTAGGTACATATTTAAAATTATTATAGAGGTGCTATTTCTCCATTTTTATAACTTGTTATTTTATTTCAATGTTTCAATTTTAAACATGAAACTCATATGCAACAATCGCTTGTATATTTCGTTATATACAACAAATTTGATATTTTATCATAGGATGAATAAAAGGTACGTAGTGTAGGCTCCCCTACACTGTATACAGCCAATTAATTTTTCTAAAAACAAGTTTTGATGACATCATAACAATAACTCATTTTAATTAGAATTGGTTCATTTAAAAATGTTTGTTATTTTGGCAGAAAAGAAAAATTCGTAGATCGAGTATGATAATTTGTCTATTGTATAAAAGTTTAGTAAAGACTTAACACTCGTCAAATTTAGCAGTGACATTACTTGTTATGCCACTTACGGTCTATAGAACAATATGTGGAGCTATCGTCACACAAATAATAGTATCATGCAGGTACCTAATTACAAAACTGAATGAATCATTTTACATCTGTCTTTATATCGAGTCCTACAAATATTGGATAGCATTGGATAACATATATGGCATCCATAGTATGACCATAATTTAGTATCTTCCTACTTCTTAGTAGATTTGTGTACCTGAAAATTGTAGAAGAAATAAAATAGAGTTTATTTATAAAAACTCCAATATTTCGTGACAATTTAAATTATCACCATACTTTATAGCCCATTTGCTGCGCACGGATTTTCTTTCATACTAAAAAGGTTTAGGCTAGCCAATTGACAGACTTCACACAACATCGAGGAATTTTTGGCTAATTCTCGGGCATGCAGGTTTTATTTGTAAATGCGTATTAAGCATATAATTAAAAAAAAATCAGAATCATGAACTCATATTCTTCTTCTTTAGGTGCCTCTCCAACTAGTGAAGGTTGGCTATCAGCTTGTTGTAGTCCTCTTTATTTTTCGCTCTACGGAATAGCTCAGCTGCGGCTGCTACTCCGGTCCAGTCCCCGATGTTCCCTAACCACGACTTTTTCCTCCGTCCAACTTTTCTTTTTCCAGCCACCTTGCCCATATTATCAGTTGGAGAAAATTGTCATGGACTCATATGCTTATTCCATTTTATAAAAAAAAAAAACAAGTGTAGGCTGTTTTTATTTTCAAAGCATTAAACATTAAAATTTGAAATGGATCAATCTGTCTATCAGCCTTCTTAAAATTCACTGCTGGACCTCACACAAATCTGTGAATAGACAAATGTATTTGACCGAGTTGTGGATATAGATTACCTCTTGGGATGTTTTATGCAAAGCTCATAGTAGATGGCGCCACTAAAAACAAAGGGAAATAAATTGACGCAACACAAGGCCAACGTAACATTGTTAACCGAAAATAATCACCGTTGAAAATATATCCTTCTTTAATAACTTATTAAAGATGCTAGGTTTATAGTACGACTATTCAAAAAAGTGGAATGATGGGAATATAATAAGTATACAATTATAACACCTACTAAGACAGCGTGACGTATCTCTCAGTGGCCAGAAAAAATATCAGCTTAAAATGTGTATATCAATCCTTTGTTGCCTTACTGCTGAGGGTAACTTGTTTTTAGACCATAAAATTGATAGCACTATATATATAAATGATAGTAGTAGATAAATGATTCATTATATTCAACTGTAAAAAAGTGCACTCGAGATACGAAGAGTGATAATAGGTGTAACTGAACGATGTATGTAAATTTATCACTTTGATTGCGGCACGCATATTTTAGATCGGGTCAGCGTTTTGGGAGGCGGTCAAAGCTGGAACTTATTTCTCTAGATTGAAGATGCACCGACAATTTAGTGAAATATTTTATTTTTAGCATCTGTGTATCATCTACGAATATCCAGACGTAATGTGGCGGACAATACGTCTGGGTACTCTCGTCTGTATTATAGAACGGACGGAAACACAGCAGTTTTGTTACATATACAGAGTTGTGACCTTTTCCCATTGTTTTTGTATTTTTTGTTATTTGGAAAATAATTATATCCAATATATAACAACTGTGCCAAATACAATATACAACACTGCTACATTTTTAATAAATAGGACTTAAATTATAAAATCTTCAATGAAATATTGACAGATTATGTTTGTTTACAGTTTTCAGTAGCACCAATTAGCCGGATAAAATTGCCGTAAAACATCCCATTGCGCAACTTCAACTGATATCATCAGTCTTCTAAAGCCAACGGTTTTTCGCTGTTATTTTCATATAATTATAGCCGGGGGCACCGTACGATCTTTTTGCCTGTATGTGGTCGCTACTCGAAAACTTTTCTTCCTCGATGGTTGTATGTCCTTTAAACTTTAAACGATGTAGACGACATATTGCAGCATTATGCTTATTATGATATAATATACAGAAACAAATACATTAAAAATCATTTAATGTATTTGTGTCTGTGTAAAGAACGCAAAAAATGCTATGAAAAAGATTAGTTCTAAAAGTAATATTTCCAGACCGTTAGGAAAAAACAAAATATCTATCTGCTTATTAATATATTCGCATAGATTAACTGTCTTGTATTAGATATTTCAGATGTAAGTATTCAAATACAATTTTTTTTATTTTATCATATTTGGGCACGTTCCAGTGAATAAGTCTATGGCATTAAGCGCCTTCTACTATACGCTGCGTTCGGTTTGTCGAAACTGCACGCCATCCTTTGTATTAACATAGACAAAATTAATGTATTTAAAGATCTTAGTCCTAAAATTATTCTTAAAATTTAATGTTAAAAAAATAAAATGCAGCAAGAGCGAATACTCGTACACAAATATTTTAAGTGTATTAATTTCTTAAGGAGTACCATAGTTTTTATACTATTTACTATAAAATATTTTTGTAGTACCTAAAAAGGCGAATATACATAGTAGAAAACTTGCTAGACTTTGACATAAATGTCAACCTTTGGGATTTAATTTAATGTCTAGCAAGGTGTAAAATTTCCTTAACATTGCAAAATGATTCAACAATGTTAGTATACAGAGAATGTCGATTTTGTTTATGAAAATTTCATTATTTTTATTTCTCAAAATATTATTAATAAACCCCATACAACATACAAATACTTATAATTGTTTTGATGATTATTAATTAAATGAAAAACGTTAGTACTTTAAAAAACTTATTTTTTATTTAAAAAATAGTATGTCTAAATGGGAATAATTATTAAAATTTTTATTAGGATAAAAACATAGTAAAGCAGTTTTTACATTTCCTTAAATATGTATATTAATAATTACGCAACTCAGTTTATTTATGTTTCATAAAATATTTAATATATCATTTTGAGGATATTACTTATGCCACTTTCAATTAGTTAATTCTAAACGAATCATATATTTTAAGTAGAGCAAGTCCGCAAAACATTGCAAGTATGTACGTTTAGTGTAGGGTGGGACGGAGAGACCGATCGAGACTAGTGGTAGATAGATGGATGGATTGGCGTCCATCTTGAATTTTACTGAATTTGTGCCGGTTATGTGATAAAAGTGTATTTTATAGATCGGACTAAACGTAGTTTGTTAATTTTCAAGAATTTGATATATGCTTAAATTATTTATTGTTTGAGATAAGATAAACTACAGTAATGTGTTAGGTATGGCTATGGGCTTGATTCATTTGATCATTTGACGAATAATGGCGTGCGTTTTTCTCTTGAATACTTTCAAATTTTATTTCATGTCATCAAATATCAAATAATTGCATTTACTTCATTATATCGATTTTAGAATACTATTGAGAAATGTTATGCGTAGTTGTGTTTTTCATTTAAATTGATTAAGTGTATTATTGGATCATTGAGTTGGATGTCGTTTTTAGGTTATACATCAATACAAGTGACTCGTAATCGTTCATAATCGCTAGTAATGAATTCAAGTGACAAACCAAATGGTCAAAATTGTAATAGTACAGTGGTGTTGTGAATGCTGAAAGTGACGTCGAAAATATTTTTATTCACAGTATCATTACTCAAGACATATGCGATTTCCGGTAAGAGTATCGTCGATAAAAACTTAGGTTGGCAAAGGTTTAATACGATGGCAGTACCTAGTAGAGCCAGGGTATATGCCGACGTTAACTCACAGAAACCACGGGAATATTGGGACTATGAAAGCTATGTGGTGGACTGGGGTAATCAGGAAGATTATCAATTAGTTCGCAAGCTTGGCCGTGGGAAATACAGTGAAGTATTCGAGGCAATAAATATCACAAATAATGAGAAGTGTGTAGTAAAAATATTGAAGGTGAGTTCAAATCTGTGTATAATCACGAAACTATTACAGTTTGTCATACTTGACTATGCTTGTTGAAGTGTTGCAGAGATAATTGCATTAGCATGTAGAGACAACAGGCATGGTATATTGCTGCTAAATTAATTTGTATGGCAATATCCTACAATTTCCAGAGTGAATGTTTATGGCATATAAATGTTTCAGCCTGTTAAAAAGAAGAAGATAAAAAGAGAGATAAAGATATTAGAAAACTTAAGAGGAGGCACAAATATTATCACGTTACAAGCTGTAGTCAAGGATCCTGTATCTCGTACTCCAGCACTTATTTTCGAACATGTTAATAACACCGATTTTAAACAACTGTATCAAACTCTGTCAGATTATGATATAAGGTATTATATGTTTTTTGTTGTTGTATTAACATGTTATAGTTCGTTTTAAAAATGGTTAATCACTGTTGTATATAAAATTTTAGTGACATAATATTCAATGCATTTTCTATATTATTTTAGGTATTATTTGTATGAACTTCTGAAGGCATTAGATTATTGCCACAGTATGGGCATCATGCATAGGGACGTTAAGCCTCATAATGTAATGATTGATCACGATAACAGAAAATTGCGCCTTATTGACTGGGGATTAGCTGAATTCTATCATCCAGGTCAAGAGTATAATGTTCGTGTTGCATCTAGGTACTTTAAGGTTTGTATTGTTAACTGAAAATTTTACCTTTTTGTTCATAATCTTCAAATTATTGTACTATGAGGCTCTTTGTGCTTTCCAGTTTATATATTTATAGGTTAAAAAGACCATTTTTACCTGTAAAGTCACCTACTTTTACACAGGTGCTATTTAAATAAGTACAGGTTAAAGTTTAAAATTAGCCCGTGAAGTAGTAGACGAACAATAATTTTGCCAATTGTGTAAAGCAAATTCATTTGTAATTAAATGTAGACTTATTTTTATTTTCTTTCTTTTTGTCCATATAATAAACTATATATCATTTAAAAAATGAAACATATTTATGTTGTTATTTTAGGGTCCCGAACTCCTGGTGGACTATCAAATGTATGACTACTCGCTGGACATGTGGTCATTGGGGTGTATGTTGGCATCTATGATCTTCCGTAAAGAGCCATTCTTCCATGGTCATGATAATTATGACCAGCTTGTACGTATAGCCAAAGTGCTGGGCACTGAGGAACTTTTTGAATACTTGGATAAGTACCATATAGAATTGGATCCCCGGTTTAATGACATTCTTGGAAGGTAAGAACAGTTTATTTTATCTAAATTCAAACATTCTACTTTTATTCTAACTTATCTTTATCATAAAAGTAAATAAGGCAAGCAAAGTAAGTGTTATTTGCATCACATAATGGCAATCTTACGGAATGTACTCTTTCGACTTACGTAAAATTTTTTGAAATATAAACTTGGTATGTAAGACATTACAAAATTAAGCAATTTGATAATATGATGATATATATTATCATGACAGTCATTTACAAATCAACAATTTAAACAGTTCAGTATATATTGTTGCATAAGTCAGCAATTTCCCGACACTAGGATCATATATTCATATGATCTGAATGTCTGTAAATTATAAAATCATTCAAATTAACTACACTCTTTTTAATTTTTTATTATGAGTGTACTGGGACCTACATATGATAAACAGAAGTGTTACAATCATTGAACAAATATCATATTTTTATAGTATTTTTGCATACATCTTATTTTATGTTTCCAGGCATTCACGCAAACGATGGGAACGTTTTGTACATTCAGAGAATCAGCATCTGGTATCAACAGAAGCTTTAGACTTTCTTGACCGCCTGCTACGCTATGATCACTATGAGCGTTATACTGCTCGTGAAGCTATGGATCATCCATATTTCTGTTAGTAGGATTTTCTATTCATTTAAAGTTGGGCCATATGATGTCTTTGCATGTCTTTATTAAAATTGTGATTTATTCATAGTTTGGCAGTTACCTATGTCATTTAGATACATGCAAATAAATTGCATTGCCTCTTAAAGAACAAAATCATAATAACCACACTTCTCTTTTCAGAAGTTGATTTTAATATTTAAAATATAGAAATATGTTGTTTGAACATAATACCAAATATTTAGTTTGGCTATAGTGCCTAATAACACAAGTGATATACATGGTTTTTGGAATTGTTAAATAATAAAAAAAATTGTCAGGGGGTAGCAATGACTCAATATATTTTTAATTGAGTGGAAGAAGTAAGAAATCACATATAAAGTCAATTACAGTTGCGTTGCTAATCCTGATGACTTAGATACGTAAGTCAACTGGCAACCCAAATTTTCTACTGTAACAAGAATTGGTTTATGTTAAGTATTGACTTAAACTTTTTAAAAGTTGGTAATGCCAATTGCCAGTGATTGTTATGTCCATTGGATTGCAACCCTATTTATTTCTTATACTGTACAATTTATTTAACTGGGATGGTATGGAGAAATTCATAATTGTAGTAAATGCAGATATACCACCTTGAAAACCAAAAGCTCTTTTTTGAGATGATCATCAATCATATTGACTTTTAATATTATTTTTGAATAAGTATATACGTATATTTCTAACCTCATCGTAATCACTGTCACAATGTTCCATATACATAGTTCCATTATGACAGGAGTATTATTGTAAATTAACATTATGTATGTAACAAACATAAATAACCTTAATATTTAATCATAACATTACATTAACACAGATGTAAACTATGTGTTACAAATAGAAAGAAATGGAATAATATGTGTTAGCATTTTAACCAGAGCTCACCATTTTAAAAAGGAAATTTAAGTTGAGTTCAGTCAACATTATTTATGAAATACTCTTAATAAACGTTTGAACTGCTCCATATTATACTAGTGTACTTTAATATGTACACAATCTTTATAATGTTTTCAACTCCATTAACATATCTTCCATATTAAGTTATTATTGGTTTATAGTAATCCAGTGTCATACATACAAAATAATAACATGTAGTATATCTTAAAATTCCTGGTGACCCTATTAGAATTAATGGTTTGTTTCAAGTTGATATGACTTAATTTATTGTGATCTGCAATGCTGCTCTATTTTATAACATTTTAGCTCCGCGAATTTGTCCACGTAATTTTTACATACACACTATTACTTTTAAATAAAATGTAGTCTACATGTTAATCTAGGAAACAAATTTACCTACCCAGTTTTATGAAATACCATTAAGGCGTGACAAGGTAATAACCATACCAATGTCCAAACTTTCATGTTTATGTTACTAATATGATATTTTATTGTCAAATATTATTAAAAGCAGCCTCTTGAGTTACAGACAGCACAGTAAAGGGTACACATAGTCAGGATGAATGTTCACAGCTGAAATTGTAAGATATACACAGAAAGAATAGTTTACATATTTCATAGATTTCATGTGAATACTATGAAAATCAAAATTATTTCTGCTACAATTAATAATATCCCAATTTTCAAATACTATGCAAAATAACTACCAATGACGCGAAAATCATCTTAGCCACATAACATCCCAAGGATTCTCAGTTTGATCCCCATCAATGCTGACAATGAAATAGTGAATTAAGATTTCTGTTCTGTGCCTACTTGTTTGTGTACTTAATATCATTGTTTATGACCATGACAACTGTTATTAAAAGAATATAATAGTTACTAAAGCTAATATAATAATTCATTAAAATAATTTTACACATCATAATCTAATGTTTTTGTGGTTTGTTATAACGACGTGGAAAAGTTTAAAGGCCAGAATATAATACATGTGTTAAGCTTGAAAAAAATGTTTTTTTCATATAAAAAGTGTGTACTTACATATAATTAAATGACACTTGAAGAAAATTTATCTGATAAAGTAAAAATTTTATTTCAGACCCCATTGTAAAAGAGCAAGGCCGGATGGTGTCCTCTAATTCTCCAACACCAAATGCACTACAAGGACCAATTAATGCGGCAGAATAACTGTAACAACATTCAGTAATGCTACTTACAGCACCATATATGAATATTTACTTGTACAAGATTCAGGAAGAGATCCATATGAATGGCAGGTGATAAAACAATAGAGCAGCCAGCCCATTGGCAGTACCTGTGCAAGGGACATAAGAAGAGAATTATAATCTCCATTCAAACAACAGTTTCATCTCAATTCCACAATGATAAATAACTGGGAGTATCATTTGGAAAGACAATATATTTTAGTGTTTAATGTTAGCAAAAATCTGGTTTGTTCATTGTTTTAAGTGTTTTATCTCAGCTAAAAAACCGTGAAAATGTATTCAAATTGTTACTTTCAAGTATCTTGTGATGGGTTTGGAATTTCAACAAAATTCAGTATCCATCTTTTTATGTGAGGTTCAATATTATTATTGAGATAAAAACATTTCGAGTTTCATTGCACTTGATCTTTTGCATTTATTAACCTATGGTATTGATATTGTAATTACTTGTATGATATACTGATAACACCTGCATACCATACGCGAAATCTGGTTTGCGAGTTTCGTTGGTACATGAATTAAAATTTTGTATTTATGTAATAAAAAGTGTAGATATATGTGATAAATACAAAATTTTAAGACATATTTGTTTCTTTTCTTATATGATTTGTTAAGAACACCAGTAAAATTTAATTACTAGAAATGTCAAATAAAAATATTGCTTCTATTAGTATATTTTTAGTAAGTTATGTTAGTTGTCCTTAATCCATTTAATATAGTTAAAATCAAGTCAATCTCCATTGAAGGTGGGACTCATTATAATTTATTTTTAGTGTGATAACTCAAAGTTGTTGCATCAAAATTTTCTTAATAAACAGACTAACTTTGCCTGGTATGTTTTGGATTATTTGTGTTAAACTTGAAACTATTGCATACAGTTATTGTTAATATCAAAACGAAACACTATAAAAGACGTATTTATACAATCGTAAATATTTCACTGATTATATAATTTCTGTAGAATCAGTCAATACACTCCCGTTTTCGGGAGATAGTTTAATGCCATGAAGGTAAATTTGCTGTCGCTAAATATTTTATTATATATCAAATTAGAACTAAAAATATATTTACTAACATGAAGTATTATGTTAGTGAAAATGGCAATATCTTATAATTACATGAAGTAATATGATAG
This sequence comes from Phocides pigmalion okeechobee, assembly GCA_018251015.1. Taxonomy (NCBI): domain Eukaryota; kingdom Metazoa; phylum Arthropoda; class Insecta; order Lepidoptera; family Hesperiidae; genus Phocides; species Phocides pigmalion. The sequence goes on from DWON01001203.1 coordinate 10,270, forward strand.
TGAATATGCTCGACAGCATTAATGGGTTCTGCAAAGTCTGGACATGTGCAACTAAAAATTTTGTGTGTACGTCTATCGGTCCATCTAGCGAATTAACTAATTTAGATAAAATTCAATATGTTGAATTAAATTTTTTTAGAAAGTTCTTCTTTAATTTTTTCGTCTTGTTTTTTGGACTTATGGATATTAACTATTATCTACTGAACATTTTCGGTGCAATGTTTCACGCTATTCTGCGTCCGCATAAGTATACTCACATTGTCGTACATCGTCATTCCTATATTGCTCCAGAGCGACAATGTTAAAATGAAATCAATACTTGGTAGTTTTTAAAACCGACGTCTGTTCGTACTCGGCTGTTTTGTTCTTTAATGGAAATACCATTCATAACACTATGCCTGCCAAGGGTCAATGACACAGGGAGGTCAATATAATAATACTACTTACCTCAGATTGTTAGAACTTAATTAAAGGTTCGAACTTTGGTAAGTATTCAAGTGGTCGAATTTCGGCGATGGCTAGGTAGGCATGGACTTGTGCAAACCGTCTGGTTAGATTTAGTTTTTATTTACTTCGGATTTTAAAGCGTTCTAAGGTCACTATTCATTTGGCACTCGCAAATTCAAGATTAGACAACTATTTAGATACGAAAAATATTTTGTCATATTGTATAAATTGTGGTTGTTTACTTTACATCCTTGACAAATCTCGAGCTAAACGTTTATTATAAAATGCAAATATTATGGTGAAAAAGATGTACAAAATTAGAGACTCTGTACTCTTGACTATTTTGTCTCTGAGTAATTGCTGGCCATTGAATTAACGCTTTGACTGAGGCGTGCATATATTAGATCGAGTCAGGATTGCGGGAGGCAGCCCTAACTGGAGCTCTTTTCTCTAGACTGAAGATATATCAACAATTCACACAGCTATTGTATTTTTAGCATCCGTAAAACATTTACGAATACACAGACGTTGTTTCTTCTTGCAGTCTTGGAGCGCCCAGAATTACACATCAGTTTTGTAGCCGCAGATAAAGTATTAATAAGTTATCGGACTACCTATTTTTTTTAAGTTGCTATTGAGCAGTAATTTGTCAACAGCAGTTTGTTAATGACTCGTGAGTTTAATTTGGATACGGATGATAACTATTTTATTTTGTACTACAGATGCAGTACTTCTAGATAGAAATTCTGAAACTATTTAGTATATTTTTATAAACATTACGGAGTGAGTATCAGACATGTAGTTGTTTTTATGGGATCGAATATAATGACTTCCAAAATAAGTATTGTTTGCCAATTTTCTTAAAGGATCACCGAATTTTATTTGTCTGTATAGAATTGTACGTATAAATCAATATGAGCGTATTTTTTATATCCAATAAGGGGGGTTTAAAATTTTGGGAGACATTTGCTATTTTGGTGATGTTTCCATCTCCTACCCCAGACATTAGATCGGTTTTATAAATGTTTTTCTGCCGTGGTATTTAGGATTTCGAAGCATATCATTTTACAATTCGGATCTGCGTTCTATCATTATTTTTTTAACACCGTAACTATTAATAACATAAACCTAATGACAAACAAATCTACATATTTTGTAAAGTTAACGTCGACCTATTTATATGCATATTTTATAGGTATTATTTTTTCTAATATATATAGCCCTCAATTGGCCTAAGGATTGACCGATGTACTTGCGGTGTTTTTATTTGATTATGATAGCTATAAGCTATGTTTAATGAGAATTTGTTTTGTAGTTTGAAAACAATTTGTTAACACTTTGACATTGACATATATGATCAGGTCAGTATTGCGGGAGGCGGCCCTACACTGGAGCTTATTTGATTATACTGAAGATACGTCGACAAATTACTGAAATATTGTCTTTTTTTAGCATCTTTGTATCATCTACGAGTACATAGACGTAATCTCCGCCCCAGTCTTGTAGCGCCGACGTAAAAACAGCACTTTTGTTCGTTCGTAATCCATACAAATTTGCCGGTACAACACAGTTGTGTTAGAGCCGCAAGTGCGTCACGCACAAACTACACAGCAGTGTTGTAGCCGCAGGGAAAGCGTTAACAATTTCCCTGCGGTGTACAACACTGCTATGGCTTGTACACACCTGTATTGTACGTACAAATCTGTAGGCATTACGAGCGAACAAAAGTGCTGTTTTACTTGTGCTACAAGACTGGAGGAGGACATTCCGATTGTGTGATCTAAATGATTCACAGATGCTAAAAAATACAATATTTCAGTGAATTGTCGGCGCATCTTTATTATAGAGAAACAAGCTCCAGTTGCCTCCCGCAAAGATCACCCGAACTAACATGAGCGCCGCAGACTAAGTGTTAATTTGAACATAATGTAGGGAGTTTTATTAATTTACTTCCAAATTCCATTTGACTTACAAGACTTGAATTTCATACACAAAGCGACACCGATCATACTCTAATAATATGGTAACCTTTACCTGCTGTTGCAATCATCATACTATGCAAAGTACCTAAATCTTCAAATCAAGTAAAGTTCAGCAGACATTGCATATTGGTCATTGTTTGAATAATTGGCGTAAAGATGATATCCTTGACTCACGAGCCATTATCTCCTAGAAAACAGGACATATTTGCACGAAACAGTAAAAACTGCACGTATACGTGTTCTACTATACTCTGTATTTTTATGGTGTTCTCTACAAGAACTTGACACTATTAATAATGTTGTATACGTAGATATTGGAAAACAGGTAAAGGCGTGGAAGTCTGCAAACTGAAAATGTCAACGGGCATTCGTAGAATAGACTACACAATGATGTTTAAATACCAACTAAAATATTAATTTAATATTTGCTTTGAAAAAAAAAAAGGTCGAAATGAGACCCACTTGTTTTGAGGCATAAAACGTTGATTACATTTTTAGACTAAGCCATATTAATTCTAGGTTAATGAAAATAAAACAGGACTAAAATGCTACTACGCTACTACTACTAGGCTACTTACGCGTAGAGTCAATAACAATATCTATTAAGAATATTTAAAATTTTTGAAGTTTTTAGATTTGTTTAGTTCTAAATTAACCATACAACCTCGTCAAAATTGGAGTCTTCTCTGACGTTGTACGTGGATACGTTGCTACTCCTAACATTGCTTCACGGGGTATGCAATTTCAAGAAAAACATGTTTTATTGACGAATGGCAACAGTTAAAACTTTAAAACACATTTTGGTCATTATTAGTAGGATTCGGCAAACGAAAGGAGAAAATTCAAAAGCCCGCCAAATGGGATATTTTATTTCACTAATATGCCGCTAGTTGGCGTTACAAAACACAGGTGGACATAATTAGCACATGTTTGTGAATTAAAAAATAATTTTATTGAAAATGCAAGTTTCGTGAGGACAGGTGTCAAAATATTGGAAACGATTCTTTTACAATTAATAAGAAAATACGAAGGGAATGGAAGGTGTGACTTTCTAATTTTGAACAAAATTTATATATGGCAACTAAATAAAAAAAATACACATTTTAAATCTGAAGATTTTTGTGAAGAAGGTAGGAATACTTTGATAATTATTGGAAGATTGGAACTGTATAGCTACACCTATAAACACATTTTTTAATTGACACTTTATTGCGTTGCTCATATTTGAAATCGAGTCAGCGTTGCGGGAGGCGACACTAAACTGAAGCTCTTTTCTGTAAACCGTAGATGCACCGACAACACACAAATATTGTATTTTTTAGCATCACAGTAGCATCCACGAATACACAGACGTTGTTTTCGTCCGCAATCTTGTAGCGCAAACGTAAATACAGCACTTTTGTCCGCCGAACCGCGTTGCCCCAAGTAATACACAGCAATGTTGTACGCTGCAGAGAAAGTGTTAAATACATTTATAGGGTTGAATATAATCTATCTTATCTGCGTGGGAAGATATACAACCTTCAATTTTATGGTTTAAAAATAATTATATTCTCAATCTATTTGTAAGCCTCTAGCAGTGATTGAACCGTTTACTGTCTTACTCGCCTTTTAACACTTTTACTGCGACGTTCATATTAGATCGGATCAGCGTTGTGGTAGGCGGCACTAAAGTAGAGCTTTATTCTTTAGACTGAAGATACAATTAACTGAAATATTTTATTCTTAACAAATGTATATCATCTACGAATACGCAGATGTAATGTACGCCCTAAGTTTTATAGCGCCGACGTAAACACAGCACTTGATCGCCTGTAATCCATACAGATTACGTACGTGGCAGGTGTAGACAAGGCGCAAGCGCTTTGTGCCGCGCAATACACAGCAGTACAATACGCTGTAGGGAAAGAGTTAATAAGATCTTTTTTGCCAATAACGAATGTGCTGTTTACGTCAGCGCTCTAAGGCTAGGGGCGGAAATTATGTCTGTGTATTCGTTTATGCTACACGGATGCAAAAAATACAATATTTCAGTGAATTTTCAGTGTATCTTCAGTCCAAAGAAATAAGCTCCCGATCTGATATATGAGCGCCGTATTCAGTGTTAATAAGGTAACGTTTTTTTTGCATTTTCCATGAATAAGATAGGTAAGGTATTTGGAGGAAGAAGTTACAGGAGGAATAAAATCAAAAACTTATAAAAGTCTAGAAGAACTGGATAAAATCACTTAACCAATTCCTACAAGATATAGCTTCGATGTAAATATGGAGTATTCCAGGCGGGAAAGCGGCTTTATTGGAGCACTGTTTAAAACTAGGATTTTGTTGACATAGGTATAGCACAAAATTAAATAAATGAATCACTTTTGATCGGAAAGGCTAAATCTTAAGAAACATTTTGTGGTTAGTGCCCTATTAGTCAAAATCAAAAGTGGCAGATTATCATCTTTTATATAGAGGCTAATAAATAAGTGGAAAAACAACTTATCCCATATTTAGCTGAACCAAGTGTGATAGTCATGGTCTACCACTGTGTGTAAATAAATAAGGCACCCACAACACAAATGGTGAAAGCAAAAATCTCAAGGTGGTTAAGTTTGAACGAAATTCCCATTGAAGATTTTTAAACTCTAACACTTTCCTTGCGGCTACAACACTGCTGTGTAATTCTGGGCGCGACACGCTTGCGGCTCCTACACACCTGTGTTGTAAGGACAAATTTGTATGGATTACGGGCGAACAAACGTGCTATTTTTACGTCGGCGCTATAAGACTGGGGGCGTACATTAAGTCTGTGTATTCTTAGATGATATACATCAACTAAAAATACAATATTTCAGTAATTTGTTGGTGTATCTTCAATTTAATCGAATAAGCTCCAATTTAGGGCTGCCTATGCCTAAGAAGACCCTATATAAGGAAGCAGATGAAATAAATATAGAGTTTTACCAAACCAAGATCAGTATCAAGAATTTAGTGATAATTGAGTCCTTTGAAATTATATACACCAGAAGATTGCAAGAAAATTAGTGACCACATTCTAAATTAAAACTGATACGAGAAACTCGACAGAACCACAGAAGACAAATTACATGATGATGATTACATGTCTCCTATGGCAGACAGTAATGATAACAGATGTTTTGGTCACTAGCAATTAGCATTAAGTTTTGAATTTTATAGGTGTTTCGGATGGAATGCATTAATTTCAGGCAGGAAATAAAAGAAAAAATGTAAAAAATATCCAAGGCTCTTAAAATTACAAAGGTATCTACATTTTGGCACTTCTACATATATTTAAATAGCCTCATTATAATTTATCATTATATGGCACCATTTTGGGACATCATTGGTTGAAAATTTAAGGACAAAAAAAAAACAGTAATTACTTTCATATTTTCAAATGATTTAAGTGTATTCAAGTGACTATTTTATAGGGATTTATTTTATCATATTTTATACACTACCATAATTCTTGTTAAAGAAGCCTTGTATAAATTGTATACAATGACTAGGCATTCTGTACAATATTTGTATTATTTGAAAATTTATATTAAAAATATCACTTATCAATAATTAATCTTTGAATATATTTCTGTAATTCTGTTCCATTCATTTCAGCATAATTTCTGCTACAGCAATAGCAGAGATTTGTGTGAATAAACGGAAACATTGAGTTTCCACCGAGTTCCTCTTGGTCAGAATGTACCAGATGATCCATTTCAGCATCATGATATTTATTGGTGAACGAAACCTTCCTTGAAAAAGCTGTTGCTTGAATAGCCGTTAACTTATCAACATCTTTCTCCAGCTTGCCCTTAATAAAAACAAGTACATTATTAGAGAATCTTAAATATTATACAGTAATCAATAAGTAAAAATCCTTACAATTACATTATTTCTCTATACTTCATATAAATAAAAAAAATAAAAAAAATTGAAATGTGTTTGAATTTCAAATATTACCTTACAAAACACACATATTTTGCTTTCACCATCATTGTCAGAACCTATCTTATCTGCTGTTTTACATATTGTAGATATTGTGGCTGGCGAATCTTTTTCTAAATTATCTATAAAATTATTTATAACTGAATGTAAGCTATTCTGTATTTGTTGATTGTATGCTGGTCTTAGACCCCTAATATTTATGTAATGCAATAGTTCTTCTCTAGTAAGTTCTCGCAGGGGCCTTAATATTTTTAAATCTTCATATCTATCATCTGAGAATCCCTGAAAATGAGATCAAAATCTTGTATAAAAAATTGATTCATTTTATATTGTATCATATCCATAAATAAGACTAAGGATTTATTTTAATATTGTTGATAAAGTTGCACTTTAACTATCACAAGTAGTAGTGGTGAAAGAGGCCAATAAAAATATATAGTGATATGTTAAAAGGAATTACCTGTTTTATACTTACAATATCATTTTCAACTTGAGATCCACGGCCAATCACAAGATCAGATAGCAATTTAGCTGCAAGATTAGTAGCTGGTTCAGAAGTAAATATCAATCTGCATTTTAGTTCTCTTGCAACACTTGCCAATATATTCTGTTTCATTCTTTTTTTTAAATCATTCTTTATTGTTAGCGGAGCCAAGTCACATGATACAATATGATCATTCGAGATATAATTTGATGTTCTAACTAAATGGAGATTAAAACCATATTTTTCACATTGTTCTAGAACAGATTTAGCAACATTATCATACTCATCTTCTCCTGAAATATAAAATGTACTTCATAGTAATAAAGTTAGATACTATATAATTTGCTTTTTTGGAAGATATTGTCACAGAAAGTAATTAATTAATCAAATCATGATTTTTTTCTTAAAAAAATTATTTCCATGTCGGCTGCTGGTTATTGAAATTTTAAATTTCAATTATTGAGGAACATACTTGTGTTTACTTACCTGTCAAATGTACAAATATTGGGTTAACTCTTAATTTTTTATGGGTATTTAATGTAATTCCTGCGTGAATTAAATCTAGTAACGCAACGGAACCTATTCCTCCCGAAAGTCCTATTAAAATATTTTCATTTGGATATATAACTTTATTTTTACCTCTGCATGCACTAAATTTATATTTTATATAAATTAGATAACAACCCTCAAAGAAAGAGCTATCATTTTTAATACTGATTTGTGCGGTATTATCGCACTTTCTACAAATCATATTAATACTTTTGGCTTTAATCAATGTTGTACTGTTTAATTTTTATCACAGTATACTACTACCGGTAGGTTGGTTCTAACCTTAAAAATATAAAAAAATATATTTAAGTTATATACACTGCCTAGCGTTTACTTTATTGACATTCGCGTAATGAAGAACAACGTGACGTGGATTACATGTTTTTTTGGGTTACCAGCCTTAGATTCAGTTTTTTTGGCTTAACAATATTTCCGCGTAAGAAAAACGGTGCATATTTCCTATAGTGAAGTTCAGCTGTTACACTGATGCCATATTTATGATGAGTGATCAACATTGCTTCAGTCGTGTCAAGTTGTGCAATTTTACCATACAACATACGGTATCGTGACATTATGCATATAATTTAATTATTTTTAAAAATAACCTTTATTGTTTACGTTATTTATGTGAATTTGATACCCATTGAAAACTATCTTACTAGTCTAAAAAAAAGTTTAAATCAAATGTAAACTAGAAAATTATTGGTGGACCACAATGGAACCTATATATCGATATTTTAATATCTTCAAATATAAAAAAATATAATAATCACCATTACTATTAAATGATGTTGAATAAATCAAATGTAATAGTAAAAATAAGTGTTACCAAAACTAAAAGATACATTTCTTGTAAAAAAATATTGTAATATAGGAATGTTTAATTTCTTATAATGCTAAAAGATAGAAATATACCAGTTTATGTTACTATTTATTTTACGAGTACATATCACAAATATTGTAAAAAATGTTCAAAGTTACCCGAATCGACTGTATACTTTGTAATCACTGTTTTACAAATAAATATCGACAAAATTATAAATGTACGAATATCGTTCTTTAACTGAAATATTGGTTATAGGACTTGGCTACACGAAATATATTTTAGTGTATGATGCTGTTTTACAGGTAGTAACATAACTTAACTTTGAACGACGATGCATTGTTTAACGCTAAAACTTAATTTATTATTGTGGCTATCATGGTATCATGGTTTTTATGTGGACGCCTGTGTCATAGGTCATTAAAGAAATAGTTTTTATTTTGTAGTACAAACAAAAAACAATTGGATCAGAATAAAACGTTTATTTTGTTTTTTTATATATTACACTTTGTTGAACGCAGCAATATCGACACTTTGAACCTGTAAGCAAAAACATGACTTATGAATGAAAGTGAATAATTGATTTTTAACGAGTACATATAAATGCATATAACAGAAAGGCAATTTTAAATCTTTTTGTGTCTGCTTATTTCCGTTAATTTTCGAAATGGTTGAACTGATTTCGATGGGATTTTCATTAGCACATGTAATAAAAAAAAAGAGCCCTACAAAAAAAAACAAAATGCATTTTGGCTGGATAGGTTTGGTTGATGTCATATATGAGCGCCACAGTCAGTGTTAAATTTTTTTTTAAAGTTAAATGTAAGCGAAGAATTGTGAGGAATCAAAGTTCGTTGTATGTATACATGACTAGGGAAAGTAAAATAAAATAATTAGAGAAGTTGTTCTAAGTATCAATTGTTTTTTTAAATATAGGAAAGCCGAAATGGTTTAGTAATTTTTTTCTTTTCCATTTCACTCTTTCACTTGTCTAATTTATCCATCTTCTACTAAAAAAGTCTTGAAATGTATAAAATCTTAACTTCAACATATTCAGTAAATAGTGTACTTACAAAATCTTCATGTTTCTCTATTTCTTCAGTGAGCCAATCTACAGAAACTTTGTCATCTTCAACGACACATGAAATTTGGAGTTTGTGTATGCCAAAAGCGAGAGGAACAAGTTTAGCTGCACCCCACAGGAGACCATCTGTGTTTATGGATCTCACTGCCTCTTCCATGGCTTTCATGTCAGTTTCATCATCCCAAGGCTTCACATCCAATATGATATTTGATTTGGCTATGAGCACTGGTTCTGTATAAAAAAAAGTATGCGTTTACTACAATTGTTAGTAAATTTAATATTTCTGATTTTATCAAGTTCCTGTAAATATTGAAAAGGTATCATTTTAGCATATTAAAAATGTAATATAGCAGCATAGCATAATATATTATCTCTGCATGTTGCTAAGTCTATCTGCTGTTTTTTGAGTCCAAAACATAATGGTAATTGTGCTACTGTAATGTCGCAAATAGGTAAGAATGGAAGCTGAACTAAACTTTTCAATTCTACTCAGTATTTACTTGGGTGGTTTGCTGTGAAGTAACAGGCAAGAGCACATCGCGTATTTAAGGAGGTGCTCTTTGAGAATGCCATGTCAAAAAACAATATTGTCACCATTATTGATGAGTCCGTGTATATATTCTATTTTACTATTACTATGGTAAGAATGGCTTTTAGAGATCCAAATAAATTTTGTAACAGAAGCAACAAAAAACTTAATCTAAACCAAACTCCTATCTAAAGTCAATCATATGCATCCAGATTATAGAGGTTTAAAATAGAAGAACAACTCAAAATAGTGAAATTGATGAAGTATGAATAGATAGTTCACACTGGAACACAGAAGTGGAAAAAATACTGCAGTTAACAAAAAATAATTGGGATAATCTAATTTCAATAATGGGTACATACTTTTTGCCTTCTTTGCATTATATGCAGCAAGGCGCTCTTCTCTTAGTTTAGCAGCTTCTGCACTTTCGTCTTCATCATCAGATCCAAATAGATCTACTCCGTCATCCGAATCTTGTGGTTCATTAGAAGCCTAAAATAATTTTAGGTATTTTTTAGTAACTTGTTAATTTTTTATTTCTTGCATTATAGGGTTCAAGCTGCTCAAGCAAGGCAGCTTTGAATTCAAATATCTGAGATAGTGTGTCACTTACTTTGTCTGTTTAAATTTGTTTTGTCAGTGTCCATCAAAAGTAGGTTTTATTTTTCGAATATGGCATAAGGTAGTCATTAGCCTGGTTACAATTCAAATGTTTAGACCTATTTATTTTCTTACCTTAGGTGGTTCTGGTTTGGCAGTGCTTGTGTTTGTGATGGTTTGTTTTGAATTGTCCAACTCTAATGTAGAAACTCTGGCTTGTAGGCTGATTACCAAGTTGCGCAAATCTGTCATGGCTGTTTTCAATTCTGTATTATCCTTTTCTAAATCGTTGAGCCTTTTGGTAATTTCAGTGTGTGGAACTCCAGCTAACGAGGCAACACTGTCCATCTGAAAATAATAAAAAATATTTACAGCCAAATTAACAATGGTAGGATTTACACTAACTGCGGCACTAATATATATCATTAAGTCATTGTTGCAGGGAAGCGGCACTAAAAAAGGTGGTAGTGGCGTTAGCGTTCACCCGGGGCGGCACCACCACCACACTCATAACCCGCCGTCGACAACATGTTTTTCATGTATTGTGTTTCGGTTGGGGAGGTGTGGTTGCCGGATACACATTTTTGAAGGCGACCATCTTAGTCCACAGGAGTAGGAATGCATCCACATCCATCCTTAAATAAAACTTCTGTTCTGTTTGAGATCGGACGTGGTTGTCCATGGGCTGCAGTGACCATTTATTATCAGGTGTCCTGCATGCTCGTTTCTTACTCTTACACAATAAAAAAAATGGAGCAGTTTTCTTTAGACTGAAGATGCACCAACAATTCACAGAACTGTACTTTGAAGTTCATCGTTGAAGTTGCATTTAATTTTTAATATGCACATATCATCAATTCACTGTTTACAGCAGCTTACATCTTGTAAATTTTAGATTTTAATATTATAACACCGAAATATGTGTGGTGGCCATTGTGGTTAACTTTTCAAATTGTACTTACACACTCAAGGGACGATTTTATTAACTGCCTGGCCTTTGCAACTTCACTTGCCAGTGAAGAGGACACTGGACCACTGTTGCCCTAAAAATGAAGATATAAATATTTAATATTTTTGCCTGATAATAAAGGTAAGTACTTAACAAGCTTGAAAATAAAGGAAGCTTTTTAATTGGACTAAATGTTTTATTTATTATAAATGATATAACTTACTTTCGACAATGATTCATAGTAGTTTTTTTCCGCATCATTATAGACGGTTTTGTCTAGCCAGACTTTTTCGTGAACTAAAGCAGACATTATCTGAAAAATTAAATAAATAAATCAATCACTAACTGCATTATATAACAAAATAAGTCAGTGTAGTTTACTAACAGAGCTGATCGACGTACTGTCGCCCTAAATGACGATACTAAAATAGAAACGACTGTAACTTGTTACCTGACATTTATTGCCAAAAATAATACTGCCGATTTAATGAAAGTACCGGTCGCTAGTGAAAAAAATAGGTTTAATTTTGGCGCCAGATATCCTATAATGTACAAACTTTATAGAAAGTTGCCACGTAAGTTTCGTACGATAAATTCGTTCGTAAATACATGTTTAAAAGTGCCGCCACTACTACTGATTTATAAAAGTGAGGTTATTTGTTGATAAAAAATATATTGTAGCATTTATAATTTGTTGGCAGTTTAACTATAGTACATAAATAACATTTAAAAGTTAATTTAAATTTTCAGCTCTATACTGAAGAACTATTATTGTATCAATGTAATTGTTTTTATACACAGAAAATTAAAACAAAATTATTTTAAACTTACTTTTCAAATACCACGTATATTCACGTTGACAGTTTGAAGAAAAGAAAGAAAAAGAAAGTCAGTAACCGTCAACGAAAACCAACAGACAGAAAAGTTACTCTATGACAAGAACAATTGAACATAGAGAGTAGAGTTAAAAGGTGTCGTGTCAACTTGCGTGCCTTCGTAATACAGATAATATTTTTTTTTAATAAATATTACTAAAATAGAAAAACTAAATGTTTCATCATAATGGTGAGCAATTATATAATAATAATACAAAACCATTTATTAATATTCTTAGCATGGCTTTTATACCGATTTGTATATTTACCGATTATTCTTTACTCCGGAATCGATTTTGACGATTCTATTTTTTGAATGTTCATGTGTGATCCGATTTAATTTTAATGAAGTTATGATGGTGGGGCATCCATAAGAAAATATCACATGATAAAGTTTTTTTTTAATTTAGATTTTGGATTTTTTATGGACGTGTCTTAAAAATTGGGTCAAGATTTGGTGATGGGATCAATAAGAAAATAACGAAACTCATTAACGAGTATGTGAACGATACTCGAGAAAGTCTTCGAATGCGGTCAAGACTTGTCACAATGATCTAATGGCTACAGATCCACGTTCGTCACCAGGACATGAATAAGATGTGTTTTTACAAAAAGTACGGATAGCATCTTGTATACATTATAATCGATCCACGAATTTAAGGAGTACTGAGTACGGTCGGGCCAATAAATGGGCTACCGTTAGTGACAAAATTACATGCGCGTTTCGATGCTTCAGAGAGCACCTTACGTAGTCGGTTTCGGGTATCGACAGTCGTTATGTCGTGGTATGAAAACATTCGACACTTAAGAGTTGATTAATTATGTCATAAAGTAATCGTACATATATTTTAAGAAATGGTTAAATTTCAATGTCCAAATGGTTGGTAAACTGATAAATAGCATGATATTTCATGAAAAGTATAGTCGACTTCATAAGTACTGCAACGTAAGAAATATTTTTTGTAGAATATTAAATCAGTGTAGTCGATTTATTGATCAAAATGTAGGTATGTCTACGCAAAAATATTAGTTAATCTGAAAATTAAACGAAACCATCAATGACCATAAGGGTTGTCTGTCTTGTGTGCATTATGAATTTACTAGAGGTCGACGATTGTTTTATTATTACTTTTATTCGATTACAGTTATTATTTGAGATGTAATTTCTATTTTGTGTCTGAAAAATTCTTCAGGATTTTTCAGGAGTTTATTCTTTAGGTTAGTATATGTTTTTCAAACGTTCGTGAATTTTGACTGATAGGGAAGGGGGAAAGAAGAAAATGTAATTTTTAATTAAATGATTGTTAAAATATTAAGGTATTTGAAGCTGTGGTGTAATAATACGAGCTAGAAACTTTCCAAAGTTGCCGTTTATATACATAGTATGATGTAAATTGAAACTGAATGTTTTATTGTAGTATACAAAATAAATAAATAAAAGTAATACTAGTCTTTACAATTATAAATTTAGCATGGCCATTAATAAATTTTTCATTAATAAAAAAAATGTTCACAGAAAAAAAAAATATGCACATGTCAAATTTACGTAATACCTACATTTATTTTTCATCTAAAAATTTAAGAGAATTTTAAAAAGTCCTGTACAGCTCCTTAGATGGAGTTATATTAGACTGCATCACAGGGGAGCACAGTATTATTCTATTACTTGTAATTCTATTGAATCCAGAGGGTAGACACGGATTCTAGAGCAAAATCCCCGGTAAAACGAGATATAGATAAAGTAGAATCCTGAGCATAGCGAGGGATGCAACTTACGCCGTTCGAGGGAAAAAATATTTTATACATTTCATCTTTCATTTCACTCTATGAGAAAAAGAAATAAGAACATTATGAAAACATTCAGGCAGATGTAATATTTGAGTATCACTTGGCCAAGGAAACAGTATTAAAAAAAATACACAATTTTTTATTAGTCTTTATGAGACAGAGATGTCATTGTCGAGTTTTCGCGTTTCTTTTTTATTTAACCGCAGGTAAACATGTTATAATGGAAACGATGATATTGAAATTTATCGTATCTTTATAGACACGAATAACAGTGCCCAGAAGTGTCTATAAGGTTGATTCATCTATTACTCAGATACGTTAACAGTTTTTCCCCGCTACCGAAGTTTAACCGTGACTTGCCGATATTTCGATCCTTGAAAGTGGTTCGAAATATTGGCAATTTTAGTGGTAATCCTGAGTACATGTTACATGAAATTAAGAAAATTTGCAATTATATTGATTTAATATCATATGTAACTTAAGTAAGACTACCTAATATATAAATCTAAATAATACTGCGTGTGTTTACTGAAAATAAATAATTAATGAATATAAAAACAATTAATTTAAAACATAATACAAATTCAGATGAGCATCATAATATTTAAAATGCTCGAAATTCACATCATACTACAGACATAATAAAAGCTTGTTTTTTTATTTATTATCGTCCGACTTAAAAAAGGGGTGTTATGAGTTCGACGACAGTAGTTTTATCCTTGCAAATTTGATCATTTTATTAACTTATTTAATGTTAATAAAATAATGTTGGATTCAATAGGATTTTATGTTAAGAAAAAAATATTATTTGTACATACTGGCTACTCAAATGTGTAAAAGTTTTTGTTGTCGGAATAGTAACTCGTGATATTTTAAATTCTATGAAAATATGCCGTTCTCAATCTCCATCATTGATGAAAAGAAATATATAGTCCATCTTTCTTAAGTATATTGTGTCGTAACTAATCGCACAAAGCTGTATCGTAAATAAGTTCTAACAATGGGCCATACTTATATATGCCTATACTTAATATAATTATATAGTTAGTAGTTCGTTGTAGCCCATGGAAATTAACACTCAACTTCAACATGAACAAAAGTTCTATCGGAATACGTCGATACTGGCCTTGGTATTCCTGACGAAGATCCACCGACATTCACACCTCTCTAACAAAAATACAAGAATTTCTTTAAAGCAGATTGTGAGGGCAGTGGAGGTAACTTTCCGGTCGTTCCACTACTTTTCAGTTACCTGCTGTCACACATCTAGACAGTAGTTATCGCGGAATAAGTAGGATTAAGAATGGTCTTAATGAAGACTATAACCCAGGACTCTCAGGCATATTGTTTTGGTAGTCTTTTCTTGCACCGTAAACACAAATGGTAGCTTACTTATTAAATAATAC
>DWON01001204.1:0-25710 GCA_018251015.1 Phocides pigmalion okeechobee
GGCACGCTGGGGTGTACGGACAGCGGGCGCAGCTGCGGGGCGTGCGCGCAGAGCTCGGGGGGCAGGGCGGAGAGGCGCGCGCGGTGGGCGCGCAGCGTGCGCAGCCGCGCCGCGCCCGCCAGCGCCGGCAGCGCCCTCACCCGCGCCTCCGACACAACACTGCCGGACATGTCATTACATACATAGCTGGTAGATTTTCTTCCGCCGTCATAATACGACGTCAACCTTTTTATGCCTTTATTGGGAGGTACATTTGACGGCTACAATTTGAAGCAAAGGAACTATCTTAGTCTTTAGAAGTAGGTAGTAACGCAACTACGTACGACCACAGCATGTTCATAGGGTGTAGCGACAACCTACCATTGGGCCTGTAGGCTCGATTGCAACACTTCTCACGTGAAAAAAACATCGTCGGCGCCATAACACTCATAAAGGCAAGGATTGCTCTGCTTCAAAGGGTGAGGTTTGGCAAATGCACTAACATGGATTATTTGGGTTTCTGGAGCAGCAACCGATCTGTTTTCGAAGCAGGTAGGACGAATTTTGATTTTGTTGACTGCAGACGATTATGTCTGAGAATTTGTAGGTAAAAATTTATTCTTATATATTCATTTTAGTTTAAAAAAGTTTTTGTCACAGTTCATAAGCCATAAAAAGACATTTCATCTTTAATGAATTTGTTAGAGAATTTTTAAGAATGTAACTTTTCCCCGATGTATTTCTTCACTCATTAAAACAACAAATGATTTTGAAAGGAATATAGATGTCCAAGTTCGAGGCATACGGTGCTTTCGAAATAATTTGTATTTTAAAGGTCTTCCAAAAATATATATCATTACGTTTTTACCCTGTTAATATAGCCGAGTAAAAACTAACATACGAAATTATATACATACTTATATATATATTTTCTTATGTTAGTTATAAGTTATTTTATTACCAGATTGGTCATCGGATCGTATTTTTTGTATTTTTTTTTGTAGTTTTAAATAGATCTTCCAATATTAATATAGAGAAAATTCGATAAGTCAATTGTCATTAAATTATATGACAAGTCCTCTAGGTGATATTAGATTCGAAATTATTCATGAATTGCGAGAAGAGGGCCCTCGTTCCAAAAGAACTCGAAGATAACTCAAATGAATCTTAATGCGACTAAAACAAGTTTAAAACTATCATATGAACATAATCACATAAATACACTCTTATTTTTTGTTATATTCGTATTTATTTCTTTATATCACATTCCTAATATTGTTAAACGAATGCTTATACTGTGAAATATTTGTATCTTGACGATTTTTTTAGACCAATTTTTTTTTCATTCATAATTTAAATCTTGTACCTCTATATAGTAATAGTACACTGATATTTTAAAGGTGGCAGAACCGTTAGAGTTCGCCCGGGGCAGCACCACCGCCACCGTCATAACCCGCCGTAAAGCAACATGTTTTTCATGTATTATGTTTCGGTTGGGGCGGTGTGGTTGCTGGATACACATTATTGAAGGCGACCATCTTAGTCCTCAAGAGTAGGAGCGCATCCGCGTCCATCCTTAAATAGAACTTCTGTTCTATTTGTGATTGGACGTGGTCCATGGGCTGCAGTGACCACTTAACATCAGGTGGCCTATATGCCCGTTTCTTACTCTTCCATAATAAAAAAAAACTGAACTCTTTCGGTATGAATTTTGTATGTTTATTCCGCAAGATTTATAATAACATATGATATGACATTAACATATGGTTTATTATTATGAAAGAATAATCTAATCAAAGCCAAACTTAAATTTAGTACAACAGAAGATAAGGTAAGTCAAAATAATAATGAAAAGTTTCGAGTCCGAAGTTTAGAAATGTAGTAGAGTAGCATTCTACATTCCCAAACCTTTGGGAGCGAGGTATGAATGGTTTTATTTTGGCTACTCAGCGGGACTCGCTGTAAACAAGGGCGCGACGCTGCCGGCGGCCGGCGACGGGCGGCGGCGGTCGGCGGGCGGCTGGCGGGCGATCGCGGGCGTCAGGCGACATGGAGAGCGCGGACCGGGACGTGGGGACAACAGGCGACATAAATTTTGCTACAATCATAGTCGGTTAAGAATACTATTCCCAAAGATATAGTCAAGCAAAATTTAGATAATACTAAACTTTTTCTTATTCACTTATTCCAACATAATTTATTACCTTTCAGTATTGTGGAGAATAGCTATATGATATTACATTAGGCATAAATAACGAAACCCAGTTTATATATGTATGTTGATAGATAATTTTAGAATTCGTAGATAGCGCCCGATTTTCTATCGTGTCGATGTTATATCATTATGTTGTGTCGTTCAACTGATTTTAAGTCGTAACAACTGTACACTTAACTTTTGACATTGTTAGGTCGCCAATTCTGATGAGTATTTAAATGTGGCTTTTTTATTTTGTAATCTATAGTCTGTTTTGTAGTATATAGCAACATTTAGGATTCAGGAGCAAAGCAATGCTACGTTTAAGGGGATGCATTATTAATATAGAAATATATTTTTTCTTTCTTTTTTAAATTACATCCGAAAAAATGTAGCAGATACAAATAATTTAATATAAAAAAATACGTGAAGATTAAGAGTAATTAGTGTTGCAAGTGGCAAGTGGCAAGTGGCGAGTGGCGAGTGGTAGGTGGACTCACAGGGTGGTGAGGCGCGGCAAATGTGAGAAGGCCTGCGCGTGCAGCTTCGACAGCGGGTTGGCGCGCAGCTCCAGCCGCGCCAGCCGCGCGCACGCCTGCAGTCCCAGCCCCACGCGCTCCACGCGGTTGTTGGACACCGACCTGACCAGTACAGTCAACGACCGATCATTTTGCAAGCTTTTACAGCTTCGCACAGCTTGACCGTGGAGAGACCAACGCAACACCCACCTCTAGCGCAAACACATCCTTGACTTTTGATGGAAAGTTGTATTTGCCACCTCGCTTACATCGTAATCGTTAAACATGAACTTTTATCTTAATCGTTGTGAGAAGCAAGACTTCTGTGATGGATTGCAGGTGGGGATCCTGTTCTATATATGAGATCACAGATAACTATACTCTACAATGATAACTTACTATCGAACGGTTGGCATGCTCTTTGCTACTTCCATTTGACAGAAAACACGCTTCACGCTCCTGATAGTATTACAGTTGAAGTACAATACATTCAACGTACTTATTGCTGTACTTACTTAATTGAAACTAACAGTTATTAAAAACCGTTAAATCAATGCCTTAACGACCATGTGACATTCTCATGACTTCCTGAATTGTGTATAGTTGTCGGGTGCGGGTGTCAGGGGTGTTTACGCGAAGTAGGAACTCACAGATCTTCAAGCATCGGCAGCAGGTGGACGGCGGGCGGCAGCTCGCTCAGTAAGTTGTCTTCCAACCTCCTGATAAGCATAGACGAACATCAATAGGGCTACTTGTTATTACCACTACATGTCACACCATATACTTGTTTGAGCATCACGTTAACATTCCTACAAACTTTCCCATTTGCACACATTATTTTCTAAGACAACTCAACTTCCCGTATGTTCAATTTCGTATTTCTACAAATATCTATTGATTATAGTCCTCACAATACGGATCAACGTAGAAGGAAAAATAAAAAACAATTCGCGGTCCCCACATCGGAAACAAAATAGATCTTCGTTGAGCGCCAATATAACATTTATGTGCCTACTCACATATAAAATGGTACGTTCATCTGGGGAATCAGTTCGCTCTACACACATGTCACATTCATCAAACGTTGGAGTAATACTTATTGTTTGTTTTGCAGAATACATCCTCGAGCGAAGGAATCGAGCTGTATGTTTTGATGATGAATTACAGCCAATCTCTATAGACACGGACTATGATTGTTCAGTCTGTGGGATATTATGTGTATTATTATCTTTATATTTATTCTGGCTCTTACATGGAAGTATGAATTGTATGAAGAACCAATTTAAACTATAAAGTACATTTGTTACAGTGTGTTAAAGTTCCTTAGGCTTAATGGGGGACCACCAAATGCTGACGTCAATTTGAATAAAAGGTATTTTTAACTCTGTATGTCCAAAGGCTATTACACGGCCTAAGACGGGCTATTTGTAAACGTCAGTGTAATTTACAAAGACATTTTTTTGTCAACGACTTTTACGTGTATTTGTAAAGGTACAGATTCAGCCTTCAATTCCAAGGGTGTCTAAATAATTGTAAGGCAACAGTACGTTGTTTATTTGGGTTGAATGTTGTGTGATCTGACACATCGAGCCGATGCCTCACGCAACACCCTTCCGGCGACCGCGGCTCCTTGTCGGCTGTAGCATGGCTTGACGACATAATTGTTTGCGTGTCGAGCCGGCGTAGAGTTGGCAGCTATCTACCGCGGCGCCGGAACGGCAGCTAATATTTGACGGCACGCTTGATATCGTCCGATAATGCTCCTCAATGTTTATGGTATATGAAACGCTATCGTATAGAAGCCGGATTAACATGATCGTTTTATGTTGATATTGATATTTTGTATCTGTATATGAAATCTGTGTTTTATTTCATACCTAAAATAACAAATTTTTCAATTAATCTTTCACATTTTTTTCTTTAAATCTACTCCTGACTCTATTATCATTACCTTAAGGATTATTTTTTGACTAAGCAAATCCGCGACACAATTATTTGGTTTTAACCCAGAACTCACCATGCGTACTTCGGGTTAATTAGAGATAAAAAAAATACTTTACTCCAGAAACTAATTTATCGTTGGGTGAAGGTTGCATGTTATTTCAAATATATTAACAAACCATATTATAGTTTGAAATAAGAACCGACAAAAAATATTGCAGAATATAAACGAATATTTATAAGATTTGGAAATAGGAGGTTAGACAATTGCATTGCAATCACAGGCGAACCTTAAATTATATTTATTTATAAGCATAAGGCATGAGGCACAAGACACAAGACACAAGGCACAAGGCACAGGGCACAAAGTACACGGAGCACACACTCACAGGACGCGTAGCGCGGGCGTGTGCGCGAAGGCGCGCTCGTCGATGTGCGCGATGCGGTTGCGCTTCAGGATCCTGCCAACAAATCACGTCAAACATTACACTTATTGTAATTGAATTGTATTAAATATATATATATATATTTAATTGTAATATGCATTAGTGAAACAACGTGGCGTAGTGTGTACGCTGACTCCACATAGAAATGTTCGTTGGCGCTTGTATACATTCAGAAGAAACGTTACGAAAGGCTACATTAATTTATACTGAAAGCATCATTCATAATTTCGCACTCTCATTCAAATATAACGATATTCTAAAAGTTTTCTTAAATATTGTTGTCGTATTTAAAATACTTGTAATGTTTTGATATTTTTCATGGATTCTCTTATTAGACATTTATGAAATTTATATTGCGCCACCCACTTGAATGAAACAATCATCCAAATTGATCTACGTGGTAGGGAATTGCCACTGGACATACATTATAAAAAATCCAATGAATTCGTATTCACGTAAAGTTCATAGCAGATCGATCACATGTAAATTTAAAATAAAAGTATTTGATGATATACATAATTATTATTTATTATATATTAGTAGGTAAAACGTAGTGACCGTCAGCGGAACCGGAAAGTTGAGCAGAGTTGACACAATAAGAGTGTAATTTCATTGATGTTGTTCTGTTTACTGAAGACACCTTTCATTTCTTCTATTTAATGATTAAAGTCTATCTGCTTTTTTACTCAATATTTTCTTACAACTTTGTAAAGTGTAGGAAAATAACTAAAAAACGACATTAGCAATATAAGCAATGTTACCATGTTACATATTTAAAATAATGGAATCAATACAATACTGTCCGTCGTGGGTCTCAGGACAGCATGCAAGGAGCAATCTACATTCAAAATTTTCTCAGTAGATGTGTCTGGGGCGCTGACACCGCTGAACCAATGGGAGGAAAAATATACTTCTGGTGGTGGCAATTCTGGAGGCAAAATATTCTCACCACGAACTAAAACAACATACTAAGCGCGAAACATCTATCGTTAGACCGAGAAGTGAGGCTCTTAACAATTCCATTATAGCTTATTATTATTATTTTAATAATAGAAAAGTAAGGGCGCTTCACTTCGATAGAATAGTTTTCTCTCCTACAGTCCATTAGTTTTCCTCGAAAAATAAATACTCTCTCCACTGTTATTGATATTATGTTAAGTGGTTATACATAATGTCATAAATGCTAAGGTTTTTGCAAATTTGTTTCAATTAATTTGAAATTGGAATATTTTATGAGACCTTTGTTTATAACTAGGAAGATTATAGAGTGACGTAATATATTTAATAACGGAATCATCATGTTTAGAAAATAATATAATTTTTTATTTGTATTTATAATATTGTTTCGTTCAAAATAGTGGAAATATGATTTTTATGTACACATATTTTCCATGTTAATTACAATAATGAAAACATACACAACTAATTATATTAAAAACTTAAAGTAGGCAATCTAAAGGAAGTTAGCGCCCACGCGGAAACATAATTAAATAAAGTATAGGTACGAATGATAATGGGACTATGGAATAAAAATATTTTTCCGAGATATAATATAAGCTGACGGTATTCCACAATTCCAAAAGGTTCGAGAACATTATTATTATTTTTTTTTTTTTGTGTAATATGTTATGTATATAGTTTTAGTATGAGTTATCATTATCACCCACAGGCAATGTACAGTATCTTTCCACAGTTCATTGTGTATGAGTGGGCGCGGGGGGGCGGGCGGTCGAGGGGGCGCGGGGGCGCGGTAGAAGGCGCGCGGCCGAGCGGCGTCATAAATCAGCGGCGTCTGATCGACGCGTGAGAAGGGTTGCGCTCGGTCGCTGTACGAGATGCCAGTCGACGAACAGATACTATCTCCGACAGGTTCAAGGTCTGTTGTAGCGTGCAGCGCCGTGAGCTTCATCGTACGCTAAGGTGTCCTGATATTACACTTATTTATTTACGAAATTAAAAACAAATGTAGGTACTAATGATTTCAATTTATTTATCAAACGATTTCTAATTAGAATTTTCATAATTTTAATAAATGTATTGCCATTTAATTGTCATTTGGCACCATTACGGACGTTACTTAAATCTTTGTAATGGAAAGAAAGAGAAATAATTTGAAGCATAGAGTTCATATATTCACTAACGCAAAAAGATCCGGTTCAAAAGATCAAAATCGTCTTCCAGTTCTTAAAAAATTCATAGTTTTTATATTACCTCAAGTGTTTGCGAAATTCTCTTTGTCCAAGACGATATGGAGGCTCTCTCTCAGAAGCCAGCCCAGAGAGCGAGGGCGACGACCTGGCGCGGCTCCACAGCCCCTATCCTATCATGTTGCACTATCGATTGCAGCCGTGTTGTCGGCGGTTCGACACACGCGACACACGCGCAAGTCTAGCTCTCTAATATTTATTAACTTTTGAGTCATTATAAAAAATGTAATTTCTATGTATCGAATCTTAGAATATCGAAGCTTAAAAATAATATTAAGTCATCTTACATTTGTTTAATCTCTATCCCATGTCTACTTTTTAAACTTTGTTATCGGTGATTTTGTATGTCAAGTGTTACTGCAAGCATTTTAGAGCAAGCAAATATTAACATTGTTATTGGTGCGAAATCAGCTTGAGTCGGTCAGAAACCGATATATTATGTCTACGACATAAAAAAGCAAACGACGATCCTGTACGATGTTTTCAAGGCGATTTGCAATTGATTTATTATGAGGAGGTACAGAGTTTGACATTGTATTTAATGATTATGCTTCGTTTGCCATTCGTATACCACATTAACAAAACAAATAATAGTTATAAAAGTTAACAATACTTGGTAGTACTGTTAGTAGTATTTGGTACTTAGTGTACAATGACTGCCATCAATGAAGAGCAGTCTGCTTGTGTGCGCCACGCAGCGCTCGTAAATGCAATTACTTCTGCGTGCAGCCGTGATTGCTTTCTAAATGCGCCGCGATGTTGCCCCACACCCCGCAGCGAGCAATCTGCTCGCATTCGTTATCCTATTACATTTGTTGAATTGCTTATTGACCACAAATCGCTAACATTTTTAAGCATCACAATATGAACGTTAATTAATTATCTATGTTACATTATTTCGCGTTAGTTCGAGATATTATGAGAAGTAGGTTTTGAAGCAAGAATTTCTTGGAATTATTGTTGCTCTAATTAATTCCTTCCCAGAGAGCCGAGAGCTTTGATGTAAATTGTTATCATTTGTTACGATGATAAATTAATGTTCTGCGAGTCCATTAACGCGTACAGAATACATATACGTAACAAACCGACGTTAAATCTAAAATACAGTTTATGAAGTTCGGTTTCGGCTACAATCATAAAATGTAAGCTGTGTCAAGTATGTTTTAAATGTGAGGTTGAAATGGGTCGTAAACTTTTAAAGCTTTGAAGCTTTAAGTGGTCAATTTAAGTGGTAAAAATATAAAACCGGCTGTTCCCGTGACTTCATCTCTGTGAATTTTAAGAAAATAGAAAAATACATATACGCCACCATTTAGCGTAACATACTGGTTTACAAATAATAATAACATAGATTTAGCTTTGGCTAAAGGATACAAAATAAAATCAATTTTATTCAAGTCGGTTAAGGATTTTTCTATTGATGTAGATACAGACGTGATGACAGACGCAATTTACAAATTGTGTATCTCTATCGATATTTATGATATTAGATAGGCATGACTATTAGAATAACATTTTCTTAAAAAATATTTACAAACATGGCACATCTACAGTTTTAGTTAACGTATGTCGGTACTGCGGTACGAGACTACAGTTGTACTAAACCTTGTTTTACAACATTCAAGGTGTTTGCTCTATTGAATGCTTTTGTTATTTATCGTTCGTATAGTCGACGATGGAAAATAAGAAAACAATGAGGGAGTAAGACACACTCGCGCCCTGAGTGTCGTATTCTCCAAAAATCTTGTGTTTGTTTCATTCAATGCGAGCCCCCCACACTAGGTCTTGATTACCTTGTGTCTTACATAAGAGTTCGCACTATAATAATACCAAGAATACCATCGGTGTCTTGTTTTGTTTTAAAATGGAGTAAAAACATAGAACGATGTGTTGTATTTACTAATTTATTGTAGTCGTTAATATTATTTGTAAGGATTTTCGCCATAATAATCCCTCTGTCTGCCCGTCCTACATTATGTGTAACGCTAAATGAATAAAAAAAAATATAACGATTTTGTTTAATTCATATAACCCATAATATCATCCTTTCACGATGTGTTCTTCAAAAATCAATCTATCATTGATTTATAAGAAAATAAAAAGGTCGCGAAGTGAATTACTATTTAATTTATTACGTAATTCACAGCAATGCTTCTCTGTACACGATAGCCTTTTATTATTTTTTTTATGTGAAAAGAATAGCAAACTAGCATGCAAACCACCTGATGTTAAATAGCCGCAGCCCATAAACGTACAACCACAAACACGACCGAAATCCTATCCGAGCTCGAACGTAGATACAATGGTACCTTCCCAGCCGAATTATAGTTCGGTAGAACTATCAATACAATATTCGGTAGAACTATCAATATAATTTTTTATCTATTTCCATTTTTTATCAAAGTTACACTATTAGAATAATTTTATTAGTATGGTCGCGGTGGTAAAACCGGGACATTTATTTTCGTTCTTTTTACCCTTGGGACAGCCGGAAAGCTGGATGTCAGGACTGTCAACGGCGCAGGTCGACGTGAGACATGCTATAAAACAAGACATTTCCGGTCAAAATGGGACCGGATTGAAGTCTAGTTTTGTCCGATATGTATAACTCAAAGGTGCAATGTGCTGTTAACCATTAAAAAACGTTGTGGACTAAAAATATTCCCTTGTTAAATTATATTTAGGCAGTATTCTTTTTAATCGTGCACCTTACTTTATATTTTTACGTAATAAAATTCTTTAATAAAGTTTCTTGTTTCTGTATTCCTGGAGTGCTAGGGTGTGTATAATATTTCGCCTGGTACATTTCGTTACGGTCGTTGTAAGCAACACAAATGAATATGTAATTAATCCCGACACTTGGACAGCGTAAAACCTCAAGGGCCCGCTATGACAAACGGCATAAACTTGCCATGTCTTGCAGATTACTCGCGTTTATGGCGCGTTAGAATTAATATGCGAGCTCATAAAGCGGGTTGTTGCCAGCGCGTCGCTAATGGCCAGATTTGCGAGTAATTGCCGCTTGTTTTGACTAACTAATGGATGTAATAAAAGGCTTACACGGAGTTCGGCTTCTATGAAGTCCTGTATAATTACTCTGCTCTACATCCACTTCAACATCCTGTACGTTCGATCGATTAAAAAATGATCAGCCTATATTTATCTGTATGCGTTATACGTATCCCAATGTTCTTATTGTAGTTGCTGGCAAAAAATCAAATCGCCGCCCTCAATCAAAATCACAATAACTGATATGAGCAACAGTTTTATTTCATTTTTATCAGTAACAAAGCGTTTAGTTGGATCGGCTCACTGAACGGAGATGATTTATGGTCGGGATGACAGCTATTTTTTGTATCTACACTTTTTCTGACGCGTAGGCTGAAACTGTTACGTGATTGATACAAAGATAAGTAAGATTTGTGTTGTAACGAGGAAGCCGTTATCGATTGATACTGTTAATTAGTTTCGAAACGCTAATAAGTGGTAATGTAAGTGACTTTTAATCGAGATCTCATTGGGCGATCGGCAGCTCGGCTAATTGACCTTGGCGGGACTTCAAACCCGATGACGACAAGAACCATAACGGAGTGTCGCTCCTCGAGTGACCGCCGCCGCCGGCGCCCCGGACCTACTACACCTTACACTAGTCATTGTATGCCGGGTTGTATGAGAAACTGTATGTATTTATTTAACTTAAGAATCCAAGGTCTCTAAGTATTTTTTATTGTTCATAATTATCATATAATTTACGTGATAATAATAAAGTTATTAGTGCGCGGGCGTTGGCAATTTATTATTTGGCTTTTTACTACTACCTATAATGACCATATGAGTTTGTCAACTTCACACGCTTAAAAACCGAAATATTTTGAACGTTTCCGTTCAAGCAAATAATATCAATTTTCAAACAAATCTTGCAACATTTATAAAACACGTTTATAGGTATGTAATAATCATGAACGAGGCACCAGTGAAGCTAACAACCTGGATTCACAGCCCGCGCCGACGCCACCCGTCACTTCCTGCCAACAGCTGACAGTATCTACTTTCATTACTACCTATTACAACTTTAACTAGTCCTCATCTTTTGCAAGATATGAGCGTTTTATATTCGTCTTTAATTATTTATTAATTAAGAATTACATTCTGAATTGAGACCATAACATAGGCTAGCTAATTCTATATTTTCCGAAATATCAATTATTATATTTTTCATAAAATAAGGCAAGCATAAATATACGTTGACCTGTTTCGATAATTATTAATGATGTACATTTTTTCGATTTCGAAAGAAGATTATAGAGTTCTCATTATACTTGTTCGTTGTATGAGCACACGAGTACCGCGTACAGTACGTGGTGTATGCACGGTGCACACGAATACGTACAACACGCGTACGGTCGCGGCGCCGGCGGCGGCGGCGAGGCGCGCGAGATAACGGTCATGGCTCGTGAATGAACGAGCCGCTCACCTTCGCTCCTCGCACAGCGTTGCGCGCTGGCTGGAACTTGATTGAGCGCTTTAAATCTACAGCTTCATTGCAGACTCGCAAAAAATGTAGATGTGATATTAGAGGGCCTCAGTGGGTTAATAAACCTTACATTTCTCCGATTGAATAACGATTTTGGTTTTTGCTACTGTTCGTTTTCCGGTTAACGTCTTTATATCTGATTATGTACCTACTATACTAAACATATCAGTTAAACATAGTTTTATTTAAATTTTGAGAAAAAATAGCTCTATAATGGATGAATATTTATGAAATCCTCCTTGTTCATAATTAACACATTTTAAAACCAAAAACGTAAATCTAATAATATTGTTTGACATGAAATCGGCTCAGTCGGGCCTTTAGTCTATGGTCTACGTACACTCAATTGATCGTCATTGTCGATAGTGATGATAAGTCATCGACTGTCCTTCCCTGACGTACGTAACCAATCCCAAACAGCACTTCAGTCTCATCCGTTGCCACTCGTGAGAGTTAATCGGAACGCCATATTTGCCGAGGCTGGTTGCTAAATACAATTTCTTCTACGGTAATGGTGGTACTCAAAGGTAGGACTAGAGTAGTCGTATCTTTTCCGGTGTAAGGATATTTAGATATGCCGTAGAACTCGTCGTTGTTTGACTGCGACAATACTACCGCTATAATTATGTTTGCCTTAAAACAGCACCATAAAGCGCAACTTTGTTCTGGGTTGAAGGATAAGGCATAGATGTTTACATAAAGTATTCCAACAGTTTCAGACGTCCATGGGCGACTGCGCTCTCTTTCCTTCAGATGAATTGCATGGTAGTTTGCTAAGTTGTAATAAACGATCTTACAATAGACAAGACATAAGGCTTACAGTGTGTGCAGCGAGGGTAGCGGCGGCAGCGAGTCGGCGCGCAGCTCCGTTATCAAGTTGCCGCCCAGGTTGCTGCAACAACATACACGCGATGAACAAGTATTTATTTTAATCATTATATCTCCTTCAATCAATTTTGGAAGAGCCAGCGACTAAACAGTTTATCTGATATACTTATTTATACCGTCCACTCAAGAGAGAATAAGAGTCGTCAAGGTGGCAGTGAATTCACAATTAAGCATCTCGTTTGTGAGTACATCTGGCAACCACTGTTCTCTGATCTAAACACTAGAAATGCTAGATCAGTGGCGGTGGTATTCCTCTGGTTAAACTATAGTTCCACCAAGAGAGAAACAAAGAAAAATTGTAGAAAAGACTACACGACAATCAGTGAGTATCAAAAATATATGATGCAAATACAAAGCGAGCAAATTTTTGTGTTATATTATTAAATTAGTTTAAATTGAACACTAAGAGACCCTAACCCGAGCTTTCGTGTACGTAATGCGGAATGTAATATGGTAATTAACACAACCTTAATTGGATTAGTGTTCACGTTACACACTGTGTCTGGATCTACAAATATTTTGTGATATATTCGTGACATAAGTTGGTTTTTGTTTTGATTATTACAAAATTACATCATTAACCCATTCCTATGCCGCTGCTTGCAGCAGGTCTCCCAGACAATGAGAAGGACGGGGCCACAAATCACTACGTTGGCCAAGTGCGAATTGGAAGACTTCACCCACCTTTGAGAACTTTACGTAGACCTCTAAGACATACAGGTTTCCTGACAATGTTTCCTTTCATACTTAAATTAAGCGATAATTATTTTGTATTATGCACAAATGTTCCAAATATCAGAGTTTATGAATTCGAAACCCGTACCACGGGCGGGAGGGATAGCCTAGGGATTAAGATCTAGGGATTAACGTAATTGTGCTATCATTGCATATGTAAGATTACATCAATTCAAATTCAAAATTTAAATATTTTATTTCATTGTAAGGTATTTACATACACTTAATGAACGTCATGGGTACAGTGTAAAATCAATACATCGTCTTTGAGCACCCTGTTGGCTAAGGTAGACCGGGAGAAAAATGCCAACGGAAAAAATATTGCGCAATTACGTGTAATTTTAAATACGAGTATACAACCAATACTTATTTATATTAATAAAACAGGCCCCGTACAACTGGGATTTATTCCACGCTTTGTGTGACAAAGTCGGCATTCGCGACGCCAAATTATAATAATCTATTAGTGATCTTATCACGCGAGACGGACGCTGTTGATATTTATAGACCATAACATAAATATGTAGGAAGGAGTCATCGACCGCGGTCTGCGCATTTTTCCCTCGCTCACTAGCTAACCGAAATATTATTTTTCTCCATGTTATTGCGAGTGGCATTAGATACTCATCGGCGTCCCATTTGCATGTATTACGTTACGAGCTCCGAAATCTGCGAATTATCCCTCTGAGAGGACCTGTATGTAAATACGCAGTAAATGTGCCACAGTTGATTTAATGGCCTCCTCCGGTCTCTACCGGGGTCGGGACCTAAGTACCTACGTCTCGTCTGTGTATCTTAAATATTCCCTCATGTTATGCGAGTTAAGGCGAAAAGCTCATAAGTCTGTATCACATACAGCAATTTCTCGAAATTACTAATACACTTTCCAGGATTTTCTCTTCTGTAAAGTTTAAATACTAATATCCACTAGAAGCGAGAATTGATGAGACTAAATGTTACTTTGAAAATTTTACACAGAAACCGTAGCCTTAATATTAGCTGCACAGCTGCATAGCTGCTTTTAATGTTATACTAAAATTAATTTTGCATGTTCCAGTTGTCACTTCACGGCTCTTAAAGAGTTAAATCTTTACTTCGAATTAATACGCTAAATTATTACTGATGTGTAAAATAACTAATTAACATTTCATATTTCGTACCGTGAGTGATCTTTATAATTCATAAAGTGACGACAAGCGCTAAGCGGCCGGCGCGTGTCGCAGATTTATGTGTGAACTTGTTTAGTGTTCTTCGCAAATTTATTTTAATTTCGCCCCAATATGTGAAAAATACATTATAAGGAAGTCATCATGCCTAAAAGTTGTTTTATACAATACTGAAAGGTGTGTAAAGTGTAGATTTTAACGAATGTCTAAATAGATTAATTGTTTTAAATTAATATAATAACATTTCCAATACATAATTTAATTAAATGCGGGAATATTTCCTGAAATATATGTATTTCAATAAGTAGCCATTTATTGTTAGATACTGTTTTTTCGGATAAGAGATGTCCGCAAGATGACATGACACGTTGTCATGTATTGTGAGGCAACGTTCTTGATAAAGCATAGGAATATATTTGCATTGTAACTTTAATATGAATATAATGTGACAATAAAGAGAGGCAACTATAAATAAAAATATATTTGTACTTACGAATATTTACCGGATTAAAATTTTATTTTTTGAAGCTCATTTAAAGCTAACACAAAGTAGTATTTTAAAAGTAAGTTTTAATATTTTTAGCAATTCGGGTTTCACGATTTCATGACATTGTTATCTTCCAAAAGGCAATTTGTGTATCTCGACGTATCTTCTTTTATTGATTAAACATATACTGTGTCCTATTTCACCTGAAGTACCAAGAGTAAAAAAAATATACATAATTTATAAGCCAGCCAGCTAAGTGTTCTTAATTCTTCTTCTTGCTTTATGAACTGGCCGATAATAGATAAAAAATGTTCTATATGTGCATATGCGCAGTATGCGCGCAGTGTGCGGAGTGTGGCGTGGTACGGTGCACCCGAGGACTCACAGCGCCTGCAGGTGCGGGGTGCGCGCGAGCGCGGCGGGCGGCGCGCGCAGCCGGTTGCGCGCCAGCCGCAGCACGCGCAGGCCGCGCACGCCGCTAAGCGCCTCCACGTCCACTTCCTCCAGCTGATTATCTTCCGCCGATCTGTTCAAATACTTTATTCCATGAAATCGATGTCAAAGTTACTATTTAAAATATATAAACAACACATTCGTCATCGTCTAAGAATTTGTCATGATGACATTGTTAGTACGGTGGGATCATTTGTTTATAGAATTACTTTACTGTATTTAGGACAAAAGTGAAACAATACCCCTGTATCTAACAATAACAATAACACTTTTGATATGCTACAATATTTACGCTCCTTCGTAGCCGTTGCCATATATGTATGTATTTCATAGCTTTAATAATAACCTGTTAATTTAGAAGAGGGTGCTTGTCTTTTTAAGAAGCTAATAAGTGTACTGGATTTTCTCCGAATATTGGAATAATTTATAATTATAATATTGATGGTATTTCTGTGGCTAAAATAACTTATGCGGATGACATAATATTAATGAACGCATCAATTTGTGAATTAAACAATTTTTCAGTATTTGTAAAAAGCGAAACGGAATTTGGAGCCGCGGTAAGTATATAACAAATGTGCCCTAGTTACTATTACATGGATCACTTCTAAAACTAGTAACAAATTTTGAATATTTTTCTTAATTGCCGCCGACCTCAAAGACGATATAGACATTTAAAGGGAGGAAAATATTAGTTCGAACATTTTCTCCTCACTCATATGACGTGAAAATAAAACTTTCTAACGCTTAATGCACATCTTTTTAAAAGCGCAACTTTTGTTCTAACTTCACCAAAAAACCCTACAATGATTTTCGATTCCAATTCAATGTGCACACTTCGCCTTATGCATGATGCTGGTGGGTCAGAGATATTTTCAGAGGCGCATGTAAAATATTTTTATATATACAACGCTTAATCGCTGCAGCTCGTTGACGCAATGTGTCTGGGATAGCTAACAACATTTGAACATGATAACTAAAAGAATAGACTGCCAGCATTAGAATCATTGTGCACAAAATCATGAAGTATATTTAATAAATTTATATGAATTCATGTTCATGTTTAACAAATTTATATGGAATTTCATATGGATTATTGGTGCTTGAATATTGAATTATTATTATTCCGTAGAAATATAGACAGGTGAAATAACTGCTCATTTAATTGTGCCGTACCGCTGAAGTGTAGTGCTTCTGTATTCTGATTTGAAGAGTACGTTGAGACGATTTTTTAAGAGTCATCGTAGCGTGTAGAAGTAGTGCGTATATTTGATCGCTTTCAGGATTACTTATTTAGTATGGATCAACATGAGTGATACAAACAAAGAAGATCCACCTAAAAGATATTCAAATAAAACAAAACTACTAAATTTATTATATCATATAGCTAGAAAAGAAATACGAAGATCTATTTAAGTAGAAAGTAATGTAAAAAAAAAACACAAATAACTATACATATACTGGATACGTAGCGTAACTCTCGTGTCAGTACTTAGCATAATCGGAACGATCGTTCTTGTTTTGTGTTAAATTTATCTCATCTCTTTGTGCACGATTCAGAGCACCAGCGATCCGCCCCTGCTGCTGACGCGAGTGCTGCTATTTATCACCTACAGTGCGACTTGAACGCCTCTTGAAAATGAGATTTTATGTAAGTTTTTGTGCTCGTATACCTCGAATCTTTACTTCATAGAGAGTAGCTTAATGATGTCATGCCGTAAAAGGAACAGTTTGTAGGCACAATATTACGTTTCTCATTTTAACTGATCCCCTGACGCAGAGTAAATTATATCGTTCTTGAACTATTAGTTATAGTAAGCCGCAGAACAAAATATGTAAAATATTACATGTATCTTGAATGCTCAATTGATAATCATGTCTGTTAATCAAAGCCTTTATTATAACACGAGTAGCAACGGAATGCCAAAAGTGTTTAACGTCATTATTATTTAAGTATAGTTAAAATTTACTAAATTTTACATAGAGTCGAGTTAGCGTTAGATATAATGTCAAGAATTTTGTACTTAACCTTTGTTTCAAATCTTGTTTAATATATTACCATTTTAAAAGATTTGTTCGAATCTAAAACCATCGTCTTTGCCTCTTACGGACAAGGTCAAACGAAATATGAAACACTACACATATTATTTATCGTAATAATACGTACAGAGTAGATTCGTGGCCGTTGCGAAATATTTTCTTGCGGTGTGCGATTGCTCTTCATATCACGATCGCACGGTCGCCCAACTAACGTAGAATGGCAGCGACCGCACCAACTTCATTTTATACATGCATGCATACAACCAAAAGAGTTTTGTCTTCAAATATAAGGGAGTGCGCTGCAACCGTCTCGGGCCGTCGCCGAGGAGGATTTACTACTGCCTACTAGGCCAATGGACTCCGGCAATAACGACTGAATAACAAACGCAAAGCGACCATGTGGTGCTGCGCAGCGGGGACGTCGATCAATGCATTTTTTACATAAATTAATACAACACATTCCTAAGCTACAAGTACTACGTACTTCATCACGCCGTTGACCTTCAAGTCGAGCTTGTAAGGGGAAAAGGTGGTATTGTGTTTCGGTTGGGGAGGTGTGGTTGCCGGATACACATTATTGGAGGCGACCATCTTAGTCCTCAAGAGTAGGAACGCATCCGCGTCCATTCTTAAATAGAACTTCTGTTCTATTTGAGATTGGACGTGGTTGTCCATGGGTTGCAGTGACCACTTACCATCAGGTGGCCTGCATGCCCGTTTGTTACTCTTTCATAATAAAAACAAAAAATATAATGGGCTGACTTACACTTACAATTGAACAATTTGACATATGAGTAAATATCTATCAGCGCGAATTATTCAGCAGAAGTAACCATTATGGTTTCGTGGTAATTAAACATACCGTTAAAATATATGTCTATAATAAAAATGATACGTATACCCACGGTATAAATGCGGTACAGATATATTAATGCGATACAAGAACGCATTTTTTTTTTTGGATATCGTGGAATGGCGCTCAATAAATAAGGGATCTTAAGATAACTTGACAAGTTAATCTGCAGTGTCCTTACGCTCGAGCCGCCGCATTTGTCGCGATAAACCGGTGGGCGCCGCGGATTGTGGAAACATCACTCTATAAATCTAGCGTTTTTTTTATTTCTTAACGGTTGATAACTTTATCGGTGATATTTCCACATTATCCTGGTGAAATGTCAAGTTTGTTTTATGTAGTTCATGGCCATACGTCAAGAGCTGGCGTCTATCCACTGTGACACGTTGAATTTTTTTTTATACTTTCCACATATAACATTCTCGTTTAACGGCCGCCGTATTTGTAAACGATAATTGGTCGTCAAATTAACGTTACTGTTTGTTGTTGCTATGCTGTAAGCGTGAGGACACTCAACTTACGATGGGCATTAAACAGTCATTAAATGGACGTGTCTCGACGAATTAGCCTGTCTTTGCTTAATTTACTAGCCATTTGGTTGTATAGTTTTTTATTTCAGTTTTCTTAATTCAACACTAACAATAAGTAACGTTATACGCCAACTTTAGCTCGCAACTGACGTTATGTTTCCCATTTAAATGTACACTGTTGTTTTTCCTCGATCTTAGTCAGCGGAACATGTTTACCGTCACTCCGCTTGTTAGCCGAATCGCGGAGATTTAATACCCTGTTTACTATTTTTCTAGTTAATTTTATTTGTCTCGGAGGGAGCAGCTAGCTCCGTATCTCATTAATTGGACATCACATTGATGTATGAAGGGGCCATTGTCGACGATATTACATTTACTACTATCGGACTATTTTGTGAGTTAAAAAGACAGTTTGTTAATTCAAACAATAATATAAATGATGCCAATCGAGACGTACGTGTTGACTACTTTATAAACTATGAATATTTGAGATATGCTGTGTCAATGCTGTAAGTTTAAATTACTAAATAATTGACTATGTCGATAATTGTACAATGATTTAGTGTATTTACTACTCGTTTCTATACTCAGTGTTGTAATGTAAGCGAGCGGCGCGAGGGGGGCGCGGGGCGGACGTCCTCGCGGGACTTCGCGTGACACAACACATGCTTTCAACTCGTACGTTCGTTTTATTGCACTCGATTCGCGATCTGTGTGCAAACACAAGTGCAATTGGCATAAGTTTGTATGAAGGATACTTGGATATATGCTACAATATCTTTAGAGCAATAAATTACAATGGTCAGCTTCCTAGTCATACATTTTTCGATTGTTAACAGTTATATTAATTTTATGACTACAAGTCCTCAAGTACACTTTTTTTTAATAATTCCAGCATGAGTGTGATTCCACATAATGTATCCTAGAAATGTATTACTTGCATATATAATTTACGAATATGGTTTTCGACAAAAATGTTATGTGTAAGGCTGGCTGGGCGCGCGAGGCGCTGGCCTCATATCGGCTATGTTTTCTAAACAATCTTGTAACAGGTTATTGAATTCTTCCAGGAGCGTTCACCCGGTGGCCATTGTAGTCGTGTGCCAGCCGCATGGTACCACTGATTGTTCAGAGGATGAC
Organism: Phocides pigmalion okeechobee; assembly: GCA_018251015.1. NCBI lineage: Eukaryota > Metazoa > Arthropoda > Insecta > Lepidoptera > Hesperiidae > Phocides > Phocides pigmalion. The sequence goes on from DWON01001204.1 coordinate 20,112, forward strand.
GTTCCTAAGTATATAACACAGGACATTCATACTTCACAAAATTCTAATTCTTTGATATAATTAATGTACCGTAAATATCCGACATATGCGATACATTTACTCCGATTAATTTAATGTCCCGCGTTCGTTTTATGAGTCCTTTTTCGAACTAAACCCCTTAAATAAAATTAACTAAATATATATTAAGTTATTTTCATTAAAGGTGTTTAATTCTTATAAATCATAAACATCGTCACTTAAATTAAAATAATAAAGTAGAATTAAGTACTTAGTACCTAACGTAACAAAATGTTATTGTAACATTTAATTTACCGGTGTTGACATTAAACTATGTTGAACAATTATGTGTAGTGCACATAGTGCGGCGTGATGTGGTACATGTGGTACTTGTGATATACAGGGACTAATTTAAATGATATTAGTGGTGACATGTCGCAGCGAAGTGACGAGCGAGAGCGAGCAATATCGGACCATCTGGGTGAAAGGCCCACTTTGTACATAAATCTGTCCGTGTGAGGCCGCCAATTGAATTATTTATATTAGATTTAGTATACTCGGCTATGTAGCCGTGTACTAGTAATGGTATTGTAATTGATTTATAATTTATCTACAGACGCACGTGTGTAATAGCTGCATGCGAGAAATCAAGCGACATGTCCATGATATTTGTAGGCGATATCTACAATGTCTTTCTGTGTCATTATTTTTACGTCAAACTAATTGACTAAACGAGACAACACCTAAACTAGTAGTGAATGTTTTACAATAGGACCCAACATTGTTCGAGGCGGTAGGTACTGACAGGTAGTGCAGGCGCGGCAGGGCGGCGGAGGGCAGGCGGCGCAGCGCGCAACGGTCCAGCCACAGCCGCACCAGCGCCGCGCCGCCCAGCGAGCCGCCCAGCGCGTCGCTCAGCGCGCTCTCCGCGCTTTCGTCCTGCAGCCGGTTTGCAGACAGGTTCCTACAACACCGCACACCTTTACCCTGCTCCCACATTATAAACAAATACCAATAGTCCAACGCCTATTGGTATTCCTATTGATATCTCGCAGAACACCGAAGAAACTTTAGGTTTTTTTAAGGCGGAACAACCTTCGGTTCTGGTCCTTTTTTACAAAAATCCTATACCATGCCCATTCACAGTTAGGGTATCTAGTCGGCGTCCTCGTATACTTTGTGTTATTAAAGACTGTGTCACATATATGTATATACTACAGAACAATTAGAATCATGGTGCGTTTTTTTACAATGTAACTACAGAGACAAATCGATTCTAAACTGTGTACATAAGTGTGAAGTTCAAAGTTAATTTAACGTATTCTGTCCATTAGATAATACGGTTATAAATAACGAAATAGTCTTTGTGGTGGACCGAATTTATTATCTCAATAACAACCGATTACATGTATCAATACGAGCGAGGGAGAGAGGTGACTGCCTTCCGCCGGTCGCGTTGCTTGCGCTACGTGTGCAATATTCACGTTAATTACGTCATGCTATGTGCATCCCTACAATAGGTATTTATTTATTAGGAATATATTACACATAATTATAAGAATTTATTTTATCGCACAAAACTTACGTTCAATGGTGATAAATAATTGTAGGTAGGTAAACGTAAAAATGTAGGTAAGATAGCAAACATTAAACTTCTCTCACCGCTAAGAAAAGCTACCACATTTAGATGATAAAATGCGAAATTCGCATTTAAAAAGTTTTAAATTGTGCGAGATTAGATCTAAAGTCTGTTCTCCGACCTTGCTCCTTTACCCGCCATTTCCGCCTTCCGAGGCTCCACGGAAAATATCACCAAGGACTTGCACAAAGTAATTAAGTAACATTTGCCGTTAGCATGTTAAAGTGGCAGCGTAGTTAACTTGTTGACACGCTCCTGCTCGAGACGCTCAGTTACGGGGAAACATCCGGTTTCATGTTGTTTTCCTGAAGCTCGCGAATGACCGCGACACTCGCATCCGCTGCCCTCCCCACCCTCCCGCGCCTGCGACGACACACCCCCGCTGCCCACCTCGCGCCACGCGGCAATTTATATTCGCTTTTATCGGTATTTGGGTCGCGAAGGCGATGCGCGCGCCTGGCGGATTTATTTTTTGTATTGCGCAATGCTATGGCAGTACTTTGTACGTCGTCACTATACTGGCTATTGAGTTTTAATATGTACTTTATGGCTACAATTTCGCTCAGATTTTACAATACTGAAGAGTAAAAACCATAATGTCGTACTACGCACTCGTCTTTAACTTGCAGAGGTATCTTATTTTTAATGTTATAAGAGTAAATTCATATAGAACTGAAGTAATATCTAAAGTCGTACGTAGACGAGTTGACGACTATGAAGACGGAGATGGTCACCTAGTATGTGGGCAGTCGGTATCTACGCCTCGCTGAGACACTAGAAATGCTTCGCAATTGATGATGACGCCGACTGGATGTTATGTTAGTTTGCATGCATACAAGTGGTGATAATGTCTTAGAAATATATTTACAGTGTCACTGTGTATGAAGTAGTACGTGGTAAACATTGAATGTGCTACTCACAGGTCCCGCAGACTGGTGGCGAGCAGCAGCGCGCCCGGCGGCAGCGCGGTGATGTTGTTATCCGACACGTCCCTGACGACGAACAATAAAACATTTTATCGTCTAGATAAATAGTTTTACAAGGATATATCATGTAAATACGTGAGTTTTATAAGGGAACATTTGAATACGTGAATTTTATAAGGAACTTACACCATTTTTTTTTGTTTCATAGCTGCATTTAGCGCTTGACTCTTGTTTGAAGAAGTCCTACTTCTTAATGAAATTTAATGTAAGTACCTATTTAATGAAACAGATACATCTTAATAGTTAGAAGTACATAATTTTTGATACATTTAAAGTCAAATTCATATTTTCTTTGGAATAATTGTTGATTACAAAAGTTTATGAGCGGTAATTATCATTTTACCCAGGTAGACTAAAGACTAATTTGTTACTTTCATCACTTAAAAATATTACCGTTGTGGGATTAATAATAAAACATACACTGGTCCAACTGGGGCCATCTGTCAACCTATAGGTGACATTTAATGAGAATTCATATTCATCAACATATAGCCCTGAAGTGCGAGGTAGTTGCGCAATGTGGACCGCCTGGTCGCGAGCCCTGCGCTGTGGCCGGACTGAACACTGCTAGATAATTAATATCGTTCCTCGTAAGGAAACGTACATTTATCTGCCACCATTCTCACACAATAAAGTACTTTATTTGTCGAAATCTCATTGACAGGTAACAAACAGGTAAAAGTTAAAGGCATTTTAAGTATTAGTTTTAAATTTTATGTGAAATATCATCTCACTACTTTTTTGATCTTTGATTTGCGTAGATTCATTGATTGAAATATTAGTTTGTCCGGAAAGTTCGCGCCGATTTTGGTAGGTAGCGTGAGAGACCTGGCTGAGTATATGCATTACAATTATTGAAAACAATATGCGATATTGATTAACATTGCGGATAGCTGACCCTGCCTCCATAGGATGTAATAAAGTAGAGAACTTATTGGTGGAGCTCTCGGTAATGTGGTCGATTCGTATTGTAAAAGTAAATGAGAAATCAAAGTAGTTTTTTTTTGTGATAGGATATAAAGAAGAAGATTATGAAATAAAATTTATATTTTCGAACCTTTCTTGATGGATCAATGAAAATGAAAATGAGCAATGTAACCCTTGATCATTAGTCCACCATTCGACAAAACGTACTAGCACGTGCGGACGGTAGAGGTGGGAGCCGCAGCGGCGAAATTATCCTTCCCAGTGTCTCTAATCGAGTTTAACTATTACGTAGCAGTGAAGCTAATTAAAGAACAGTCGTCAGCTGCAGGCTCCTCCCTCGCCGTAGTTAATTGTGTGGTTACTGAGCGGATATCGCCGGGCAGCCGACTGACTTCCAGCCATGTTCTACATAACTCTACTGTATACTTATTGCCTCGTAAATAACAGACTAATCTATTTCTTAAATTTAAGTTTATAGTTTTATCACAAATGTTAGATTCTAATCTACATATTTATTAACGGATTCTCACGTAATTATCGCTTTGTATATTATAGCGTATTCCATTAATTTTTAACAGTTTGCAATAGAAGAATAATAGTTAATAGTATCAGAAGAATAATTTCTAAATACATCTTACTTATGTAAAGTTCCCGTTAGTTCCGAGAGTGGACATTAAAATGTGAGCGGGCGATACAACTTGTACGTACATATAGTACGCGCTTAAGTTCACTCCATAGACTAAGTATGTATGTCCAAATTAATGTGCCATTACAAACGATTTAATTTTCAAACCATAATCTTCATGTTATTTGCTGCAACCTTCTCAAACCTCTGTTGGTTTCTATTTGTCTAGTCGTCTGTCTGCACGGCGTAATCTTAAAAATACTGAATCGATTTGCATAGAAAAAATAAAAGAAAAATCAATGCCAGAATTTACGGAATAAAAAGGTTTCACGTAAATATGTAGATGAGGGAAACTTAGTTAAGTGATATTGTAAATATTATTAAGGTGTCATAACCTTGCGAGTTACTTTTATTTTAATCTTTGTATGCATATATATAATGCATCCATAAAGTGTAATATTCGATATGCCGCACTACTATATTACGCGGTTTGTGATTATTGAATGGTCATCAAAAGTAGACATGTGTAACAGCTAGTTAACAAAGTATACGGGCTTTATAGTGTACTTGATGCTGCCTACGGCTTCGTTGCAGTTTTTAATTTTTGGGTTTTTCTATATTTTATTAGCAAAAAGTTCTCATGCACCCATTTGTCAATCTTCGATTTGTAAGGAGGCAGAAATTTAAAGATGATCGAGCTAAGAGCGGTCACCCGCCGCACAGAACCGGTCTGATTGGCGGCATCTGGGGGAGGCCTCTGTCCAACAGTGGACGCGTAAAATCTGATGGAAGAATGTATAAGATATTCACTGTAAAGTCGTCGGGAATTAACACAAAAAGTGAGAAATCACGTAACACTTAGGTACCTACATATTCACATTGATTGATATATATTTTTAAACAAGTGGTTTCATAGAGACCCCTAAATATTTTTTTAGATATTTTCTATCGATTCACAATATTGAAAATCTCCGTGATTGATGGTCATAACACTTAATGGTGGAGGTTGTATTTTTTAACTGGCCTTCAAAATATAACCTTTGCCTAATATGTTTATATTATAGTTTATATTCATATCATCAAAAGGTAACCGTTACCCGGTACGTCTGATCGTTGCTTTTCATCAGTTGATATATGGTTATCGACCATGAAATAGAGTACAAATAGCGTGATAGGCATACAAAGGAAACCTATAATTAACGAGGATCGCAGGACACATCGTGATATTTATTGTGTTATTAGTACGTAACGCTTGGGCAGTCACCGCTGTCGTCTTGGTGAGTTTGCGAAGATGTCAAAGAGCGTTGCCGGCGGGGGGGGGGGGGGGGGGGGGGGGGGACCGCCCAGGGGGAGCTCTATATTTCCGCCCTCCATCATCCCGCGACGCGCCGCCGCCCCCCCGGCCGGAGGGGCCTTTTTTTGATT
>DWON01001205.1:0-25708 GCA_018251015.1 Phocides pigmalion okeechobee
ATGGACAACCACGTCCAATCTCAAATAGAACAGAAGTTCTATTTAAGGATGGACGCGGATGCGTTCCCACTCTTGAGTACTAAGATGGTCGCCTCCAATAATGTGTAACCTTAACATACTTGCCTCATAAAAGATGTGCGAAGATCACTTAACCTATATTTGTTCGGCGTGGTTGAGATTGAATTAAGCATTTCTCATACTGAGTGGCCCAACAGTGGGAAAAATCGACGACTACAATATTAAATACAACCTTTAAAATTATTTTTTTCGAATAATAGATACATGGCACGTAAAATAAAATTGTTTCAAAGAATATTTCGTGTTTAACAGGCGGTGACTCCGGCCTTCTTTGTAGTTGAGGTGAGGCTCGAATCTTCTAGAAACAAACGAAGTAAATATAGTTACATAGTAACGTTAACGACATGGTCAATCCTGTGGGTAAGAGCTGTTTGGCTTAACAGTTTGACGGCGGCGCGGATATATATTGCGGGAGGCGGCCCTAAACTGGAGCTTATTTGGGTAGACTGATACGCCGACAAATTATTGAAATACATATTGTACTTTTTAACGTCTGTGTATCATCTACGAATATACAGACGTAATGTCCGCCCCCGGCTTGTAGCGCCGTCGTAAAAACAGCACTTTTGTTCGCCCGTAATCCATACAGATTTGTCGGTACAACACAGGAGTGTAGGAGCCGCAAGCAAGTCGCGCCCAGAATTACCCACTAGTGTCATTGAATTAGTGTCAAACTTGGTAATTCGCCAGTGGACCAGCTATAAGTACTATTTACGTGGTCACTTAAAAATAGGTTAACTATGAATACCAACGACGTGGTCGCTTTACAATCGACAAATTCTTAGTGTTAAGTACATTAATCTACCATTGGGCTAGATACTAGTACTAATGACGTGGTTACTCATCCGTGGTGAGCATAGTTTATACATTCTATTGTATATACATGTCCCGGTATATATATATATATGTAAGTTCTATATGTATATATATGTCCCGGGCGTGTCGAGGTACACTTTGGACTAGCAAGTGGTATGCTAAGAGCGAGGCGGGGTCTCACCGGCGGCGGGCGCGGCGGGCGCGGCGGGGTGCAGCCGCTTGAGCACCTGCGCGAGGTCGAGGCCGGTGAGCGAGCGCAGCGCGGGCGGCACGTAGCGCTGCAGGCGCCGCAGCCGCGCCAGCAGCGCGCCGTCCGCCGCCGCGCGCCCCGCTCGCCGCCGCCGCATGCGCTCCTCGTCCGCCTTGCGCTGCTCCTCCCTGCACCACGATATAACAAACATCACTAATTCTACCATCATACTTTTACACCTCAGAATCACCTTAATACATGAAATTATCATATCTATATATTATAAAACAAAGCCCCCATCACATCTGTCTGTTCTTGATAATGTCAAAATTACTGGACGAATTGTATGCCCATATGGCCAGAATATGGAGGATATTATAACTATAATACACCTATGTACTACCTGTATTCCACAATAAAAAGATTTTAATTTGAATTTGGAAAATATTTGAAAATTTGAATTTGAATTTTCTCACGATTTTCAGCAACAAGCAGAGCGATTCCTGAAGAAGGTTTTGGTTTATAATAAGTTTTTTTTTAAAAAGGGGTTTGAAAAGGGCAACAAATTAAATAGTTCAATTCAATATAGTAAATTTAATTGAACTATTTAATTTCTCGCCCTTTTCAATTTTATCATCATTCGAAATAGATGTTTCTAATTGTTAGTTTTTGCAACAGTGGGTTTTTGCAAATGACTGGATACATGTATGAAATAAAAATAATGTTACTTACATTATTTTTATTTCATACAAATACAAAATATAAACTGTATTACATCAGCGAAGCTTAGCCGGGTTGCTAGTTTCATATATATAAGAAATCTAGATATGCATACTTCGAATTTGGCAGTTTACAGGCAAATGTACCTAATTACATAAAATACCCCCAATAATATAAAATAATCAAACCCTCATTACTCACTCTCGCCTCTCAAGCGCGGCAACTTCACTTTCGAGATCAATAGGGTCGTTTTCTTCGTACAGTTTTTTCGCTGTCACTAAGATGTCTTCAAAGGGCAAGTCATCCGGTAACTAAAAATAAATTACATATATTATTTAATTACCTCAGATATACTCATTTTTAAAAAGTATTAAAAAAACTCATTATTATTTAAAAAAAGGTGAGTAATTTCCAATGGTACTTCTTAGTTCAAGATTAAATAACAAACAGTATATCTATGTGGATCTTAAGAAAAAGTAAACAATATACAATACATATTATATTTTACAAGTAATATGTTACACATTGGGTTATGTTTGTATGACAACATCTGACGATAAGTGGTCACTGTCTCTTAATAAACAATTTTACATAGAAGAAAAGTACCATGAGTAATGTACCACATATGCACCGTCAGTTCTTTAGATTTAATTCCACATATATATAAATGAGTTTATGACTATGATAGTGAAGGTTTTTGGGATATAATAGGGAAACATGCACGCTTAAGAGTTCTCTATGAAATTCTCAATAGTGTGTGAAGTCTACAAACCGCATTGGAGCAACGGGGTGAACTATTCCCCAGTCCTCCTCATTTTGATGGGAGACTCGTGTTCAGCAGTGACGTGTTACAGAAAGAGACACTGACCCGCGAGAGCAAACAGTGCATCATGGCCATGTCGCAGTCGCACTGCAGCACCTCGGCGGCTCGCTGCAGTACGATGGCGGCCGTCACATACACGGGGAACAGCGGCGGCGCGCAGAGAAAGTAGTCGTACAGCCGCACCACGTCCGTGTAGCGGTTGAGGCTGTGCCCGAACCACGTCAGGTACCACGGCAGCGCGAACATCGTGCCCACGCCCGCCCTGACACCAAACAAACCAAATGATTACTTAAAAATTGGTCAGACTTGTCTTAAAGTTACAGTGTTCAAAGGAACACTAGGCTGGCTATTAAGTGAGCCATGCGAATTTCAGATAATTCCAACTATTAAGCATCAGGCAATTACTATATATATTCACTGGGATGTTTCATAAACATTTTGGGTGTTAACTCTTAAACTGCAACAATCCTTGATTAGAGATCTAAAAAGTGGTTGTTTGTGTGAAGTAATTGTAAATGTCAAATTCACAAGCATGACGTGTGTTGATCATAGACTGATTATATAAATGATTTTTATTCTGTACATAACTCAGAAACAATACGTACTTGGCTATCACCAAATACAAATTTATTTTATTTATACCTGAAAAACACTTGTCAGGCAAAAATATGATATATTTTTCTAATTGGCTAGTTCAATGTATAAGAAGTTCTTATTTATCAATCGATTATTGATTGGAACAGAAATTGAGAAGATCAAAGGTAATTAAAAACTAAATCGAATGTTCCAAAACTAACTTGTCCAGACATTCGGCGAGCCTGTCATCACCTCTCCGCACGACGGGCAGCATGTAATTGAGCAGGTGCTGCGTGGGTTGCATGGTGGTCTGCATGAAGGGCGCCAGCGGAGCGCTCGGCCCGTACGACAGGCGGCAGAGGAGCGGGAACGACGCACGATCCCCGCACACTAATAGCAATGTGATCGCTACATCGTGGTAACCCTAGAAGTTTCCAAACTGTTTAGGAGAATTCAATGGCATTAAATATACAGGTGTATGTATATTATATTCAACACTCAGTAAATATACATAGATGTTTAAAAATTGTATTCCTGCTTTAACTTTGTGCATTATGACAGATGGCTATTTTTGTAGACTTTTAGTAGTAGCAATAATATCATTGTTGTGGCCATTTGATAACGAATAAATTAAATGCAGTGCACTGAGGTTTCTTGAATATATTTGGATATGTCCAAGGCAATTAAAGATAAAACTCTCGATCAACAAGCACTCAATGTATATAGCGTACACTGCTACCTTCAATTGTTAAATTGATTATATTGATGGTCATTAAATTGTTCATTTAATTTGTAAGTAGGAAGAGCTATTTTGACCATTGCATGCATTCTCGTAATGAGCCGTAAAGCAACATTTGTGTTTTAGTCATAAAGATGCAGATGCATAGTTATCCATGAGCTGCAGTAACCACTTAAGATTACATGACCTTCACCTCTGTATGCTTGTCTAATCAATATAATAAGCCTCCACGAGGCAATGCTCATTATATATCTAAACTTTAGCTAGAGCTTGCAAAATAATCAAAACATTACAATGGATTTGAAATTATAAATTAATGTTTAAAGAAAAAGACATAAATGATCAAAAGAATACAATGACAACAATATAATGTTAGTAAACTACAGAGTTCACTGACCTGATAATATTTCAAGTGCGGGTACTTGATGATTACTCGTAGGATTAGGACTGTGAGTTGATCTTGGAGGGCTACCCTTTGTTCATATGGAATGCCGGGAGGAAACCGCTTTAGTGACCGGTTCACATCTAGTACTACCTGTAACAAGATTTTTTTAGTTTGTTGAACATGGGAGAACTATAGTTCGAATGGGGGCCGTACCACTGCCGCCTTCATTATGCGCACTAAAGCGTTACTTGTGTTCCGGTTGGAGAAGTGCGGTTGCCAGCTACACTTTGAAGGTGAGATAACCATCTTAGTCCTCAGGAGTAGCGACACATAACAAGTATGTTCAAGCTCAGATGGGATTTCGGTTGTGTTTATGGTTATGCATGGATGTCTATGGGCTGTAACTACTTAACATCAGGTGGTTGGCAGGCTTGTTTGCTACTCTTCTCACATAAAAAAAAAACTTGAAGCCTAGCGATAAGACAGATCTGATGGAAAACACTAACCTGGAAATGAAAATTCATATACTTATAGCTAATTTGTGTGTATTCTGTGTTACTACTTGCAAATCAAACCAGAACATGGCAATAAAAATACTACAGATATCACCACCACAATGCATTTTACCATATGATTTTAAATTAGCGTAATTGTGGAATTTACACATTTTGCTACATAACATTTACTCACAACAAATAATAAACTTTTCTAATTGTTTAATATTTTGAACCAGTTGCATGGATCTTGGTCATGGCCAAGCTGAGATTAGAAAGGAGCTAATCGTGAGTATCTGTTACATAAAACAATAATTCTTCTAATTATGTGCTATAAATTATTTTTAACATAGAGACTGTTACGTTGTTGTTAGAATTACTTTGTATCTATCTGCTACCACCAGGTATACATTTCAATGCATGCACTATGAAGATAAGAAAAAGTGATGAGAGTAAAAATATATGGTGGTCTATATTTTATACATGTATAAACATATACACATAAATGTATGGTGGTAGCAGATAGTTCCAAAGTAGTTTTACAATAACTTAATTGTAGCTATTTCCACAAAACAAATCCTGATACTAATAACTATCTTGTTCTAGGCAATGAACCTAACAAATACTATAATTATTAGTACACTATGATAAAGAATAATATACCTGGTTATATTCTATGTGAGTGGATAGTTCATCCAGTGAAGGGGGATCTGTGAGTTCTTCTTGAGTCACTCCCACTAACAATGGCCATATTTGTTTTCTGTATTCATCTAAAAACATAATCCTACTATTATATAAAAGTGAATCATTGTCCATTTCTTTATTTGTTATATAATATAAAAACTACTAATCTAGGCTACTTCAAATTCTATATACAAGATATTGAAACCTTTGGCCTCATTAAAGGCTATTTATTAATATCTTGGAACTGTCATGAATATTAATAAGTGTTAAAAACTTTAACCAATATTTTTCAAATTACATATTCTTATTAAATGTATAATGGGCACCTAAGTTCAAATTTCATGGACAAACGCACTGGTTAGCACTTGTTGCTGAAATGTACAAGAAAATTTAATTGAATATACAAATTAACACATTAATATTTATATTGCCTAAATAAAAATGGTATTACTCATGGTTAGAAAGTGCTAATGTTGACTGAATACTCAATTGAGTTAACAAAGCAATTTACAAAGATTGCCTATTGTCTTAAAGTTTTTAATGACTGACATAAACAGAGTATGACTAACCACATATCAGTCCCCCTTTGCTTTTGGCGAAATACTGCCATTTTTCCAAATTAACCAAGTCCGGGTTTTCGAGGCATTTCTCCAACTCCTTTCGCTTCGACGTGACATCTGGATCCTCGAATTCAAATTCTAAAAAAATAAAATACCTAAGCACCAACTGTGACCAACTTTCTCTCAAATTTTAGTTATAGTCAATGCAGTAACAAGATAAACAGTAAAAGCCATAAAATGTATATTCCATGGGAATGGAAGGAAGTAAAATCGATGAAAAACCCATAATATTTGTTTATGATACCTTGATCGAACTTTAACTCGGAAGGCGTAGATATGTCATCTATATTTTGGGTGTGATTCAAGTCTAGGGACTGCTTTTTCGATGGCGGCGAACAGTCCCCATTTAGATTAGACTTGTCTTCGTAATCCCCGTCGGGGTTGAAGGATTCCATTGTCGAAACAGTAAATTAATCAAGTAAAAACATTACACCATCCTTCTTGCCGAGAAATTGTGATGACATTCATGACATTTCGATTTTTTTTTCAAAGTGTCAAGTTTGGAAAGTTGTAGGATTTAACATTCCAGTCGATTCAACATTTCTATATGAAAGTGTTTTCTAATATATATTTTATTTAGTAGCCTTATGAAAATAACGTATCAAATTGAGAAATACATTTATTTTCTTACTTGTACGCGAATTCAGGAATTATAGAAACCTATTTCTAAACGAATGCAAAGATATCACTTGCCATCTTTGACAGCTTTCTATCTATGTTTTTAATAGTTTACATTCTGTCTTTTCAGCTCAACTTATTTGTCAGACATTAAATTTAACGTTTCAATATACGCAATAATAAAGCTATATGATCAAAAAAGGAAAAAAAATCGTTCCTTTTTTATAAAAGCCATATTGAAACTCAAAAAAGGTAAAATTGACAACTGTCAAAGTAATAAAGTCAAATAACCATCCCAGTACATATTTTTTTAACGAACCATAAACCAAATAAAAATTATTATACAAAAATAACATTAATCATTTCTCGAAATGGACGCGAATATAAAAAATGATGAAAACAACATAAGAAAAATCGAAGATATCATAGACATACAAAAAGCCAATGGTAATATAAATGTTCGTCAAGTTGCTTTTAACCTACCCTCAAAAACTGATAGTACGATTTCTGCAAGTTTAGCAAAAAGCTTGGAAACTGGGCTATCGAAAGTTAAAAGTGAGCGCACGAAAATGAAGAATAAGAAGACACGGTCAAAACGACGCAAGTGTTCTTTGCCAGATATAACATCTTGGCCGAGTGATTCTGACATTACCGTTCTTAGAATGAAATTATTCTTAACAAACGACATCAAAAAGAAAGTTGGTACTCTTGTTCCTGGAGATGGACTGCATCAGCAGGACAGTTCCTCTATGATTAATTTGGCCACGTTGATATTGAAGTCGCAGCCACCCTCTAAACACAGCTTAAATTTGGAGGAATACTTACTACCTCTTACATCTTGGGAAAACGCAGTAGAATGTGAAACAAAAGACGTTCAAGTAAATAACGTTACGAATGATTATCTAAAATTTCAAACTGAATGCCAGGTGTTTGAGGCGACCTGCAGTCATCATGGTACTGAACGTTTTAATTCGGACAGCGAAATTGATGACGTAGTTAGTACAAAATCTAAAGTCGCCAGATTTTTGCGTTTGTATTTTTGTCCATGCTGTACATGTCTTTACAAAATGGAGCAGTTGCGAGAGGAAAATTCGGCTTATTGTACAAAAAAATAATATGAAAAATATAACAGACAAGTCATTTATTTGTAAATAAATTATAATAAAAAATGTTGAATTTTATAACTCATGTTGTAAGGATTGGTAACATTTTTTATTTGTTACGTTATTTTTAATTTTTGAGATGAAGTATTCTTTATTACAAATTGCAATAATCTTATTTCATTTTTTATTTAAGCATTATTAATAAAACAACGCCTGATATATTGCAATAGCAAATAAACGCTTGTAAAATTAAAATGCGTAAGGGAGGAGTTTAAATAAATCGAGCCATAATTATTATGAACGTATCCGTATGAACTAATTACAGATTTCTAATATGATAATACTATATTAAGCGAAATTAGCCAAAGTGAGATTTGACGTGTTAACTAGCCACTTCTGGAATTACATACAAAATGTAGAGAAAAAGTTAAATGAAATATTCAAAAGCACACCAGAATAAATATAGATGAAAAGGAATCTTTATTTTACATTTGCCAAAATCATATTTTTAGATAATTACGTCATTTTCATTCCGAAGGTGCGATTTCTTGGAAAAAGATAGGTATATTTTCAAGGAGTGAACAGTATTGTATTATAGGTGGTAGTGTGATTTCTTAAAACACTGCTTGCATTGCTACCTTAATATCATTAATGTATTTCCACGATACTATCTACTACATGAACTCAGTCGCAATTTGAATCACAATATCTCAGTAAAATGTTTTGGAGTGCGAAATAAAACCTTTTATAAATTAACGTCTTTAGGATAAACATAAGTGTTATCGGCTTATTTAGGAGTTAATCATAAAATGGCATCTATGAAGTCACGTCCTGGCACGTATTTAATTATTTATCATTAATATCCTGGCGAGCATAAATCATTGTGCATATAGTTTTGTCCTTATGTCCTCCGTATGGCCTTGGAAATTGACACTTTTCAGAGCATTGGCCGGAGTTTTGGCGGAGCGGACGATTTTGTCTACCTGAGATATCACGACTTTGTAATTGATTGTCATATGGGTTAATGGAAACTGAAACTATAATAAAGTTATCATTTATTATCATATTTTTGTCGTTAACATAACGAATACTTGCCAGCTTTATTTAAAAAATAACCAAGTGGGCGTAGGATGCAGGTACTAAGATTTTCTGCCGTTTTACTACACAATAAAACGCACTTAACTTCGACATCTCAGACGTGTTCCAATAAATTAGAGCAATTTCACCCCTTGTGTCAAAGGCTAGGATTTTATTTACCACTGTTTGCTTTGAGTAATCATTATTTACATTACATTATGTATTATTTCAACGAACGTATTGATTGATTAACCATCCTTTTTGCATTTATTTTCGAAATGTCTTGTGGGGATGATTGACAATTAAAAAAAACTGCACAAGATTGTATTTATTAAATGAATGGGGATTTCTGGAGAAAACGGGGAAATCCCCACCAGTGGGAATTCATTAGTAGGGTTTTTTTTTTAATAAATCAATGTCTTTTTATTTATTTATTTACCAAAAATTAATAATATATTCTCCTTCAGATAAGTAATAATAGATTTTTTTATTATTATTAAATGTTTTACTTACACTTAAACATGAAAATCACACGATAATGGTTGTATTAATTATGACGTACCTATTGTTTTTACAATAGATAAAAACAAGAAGTATAATTTGTTTGCATGGCACCCTAGGTGACAATCTTTTAGTGTTTCCTTCTGTTTTTAAGGATTTGGAGCTAATTCGCTACAAGGAACCCTTACATTTTGCCTTTTTACTTAAAGGACATTAGCATATATGCAAATTTTCAAATGATTTTTAAATGTACATGTGTCCAAACCAAGTTCAGTAGGTATATACATAGTTAGTGACTGATTTAGTTATAAACTCACCAAAGTAGGGTTCAGTTAGGTACGTCCTTGGAAAGTAGGAGTGTACGCTATTTTCCAAATATTCTTGGAATTGGTAATGCCATTGCTCAAAATTTTCAGTCTCCATCCTATTCGTTAAAACGTTCATAATCAAAATAAGGACGTCATTAAGACATCGAAACAGGATCTTTGTCCTATCTTGATTCGGTTGTTCCATAATTTAAAAATATACAATTTTATATCTTTTAATGAGGTTTAGCATTCAAGCGAATAAAACTGATTAACATTAAACTATTATTTAATTATTATAAGTATAAAATTTAATGTATGATTATTGATAAATATGTCAATTAGGTAGTGGCATCATTTTATTTTATTTAGTGTTATATGGATTTATATTAAAAAAAACAGGTACATACTTACCCTATGCTATTTTTTATTTAGCAATTTAGTTTTTTATTTTACTTTATTAGTCTTCGTTATAAGGTTTTTATATGGAGTTGTATGAAACCAAATATAATTTATGAACGTACAAAAGCACTACGATAAGTATTAATTTGTTATTATATAAATATAAAAATTCATTTTATGAATCAGCGGACAAAATGTAAAAGTATAGGTAATTTCGCATTGTCATCGTCAAATTAACTTTCGACTTCGGAAGTTCAATAAATCAATCGATTTAAATGTCCGCTGCTTCACACTTGAGCGACATCCGAGGCGAATTATATTTGGTCTCCTATCTTTTTATCTGAGTTTACGAATTTTATCGAATTGGTTCGATTCGCGTAACATTGCCAAACGGTTGCATTTCTTTGCCCCCATCAGGCGGCCGGTTGCTGCAAGTTATAAAGAGCGGAGAAAGCACGGTGCCGCGCAGTTGTATCCCGCAGATCCTGCTGCGCCATTGCGTTCCGGCCGTTTCGCGCGCTATTTTGACGTTTGTATTAATAGTGTTGCACGGACATTTTTGTGTGTTAATATGAAAATGAGGTAATTATACATTTTTGTTTCTGGTTAGTTATGTGATTACGATGCGTAGCATTCGTATATTACACGTTTAATTGTCGTTTGTTTTAGGGTACTTTGTATACCACGAAAATATACTCGTTAAAAAATAATTAGGATTTGTTCATTTTTGAATATAGTATTCTTCATTCGAAAAATATTTTTATAATGAAAAACAATTATGCGAACATTTCATAGGTATACAGTTTTGGTATTTTGTCGTTTAATGTAAAACTAACGATGGTGAGTAAGGAGATATAAAATAAATTAATTTTGCGATCTTATGATCGTCTCATAAATTAAAATCGAAAGTTATCGCTATGACAAAGTTGACGACACGATGCGTAAATGTCGCTATCATCATTCACAATCATTTCACATGTCACTCAATTATTTTCATTAAGCATGTGAAATCAATAGCTTTCTCGTTGGGTGAAGAGCGCATGTAGTTTCTATCAAATTACTCCCTAGTACTGTTCATTAGTAGGTATTTAGCTGTAAGAACGATGGGCTGTTTTTGTAACCAACAATTATAGCTAGTTAAATGGATCCGAGAGCAGTTTCACCTTCGTGGACCTTCTCCGTAAATTTTTAAGCTAAAAATTTTCAATTCCCAATACCTGCATCAAAATCGTGTGATCGTATTTTTAATGTACTGTGTTGATTTAGTTAACGAAGCTAATTAAATAAGCAATATTTTCCTCATTTAATGTAAACTATTACTTATTATTTACTTACTACTCGAATTTACTTATTTTTTTTTTCGTGAATAGATAGTTGGTTCTTTTTTAATTGCGAAAGAGTAAGAATCGGGCATGCAGGCCACCTGGTGTTAAGTGGTCACTGAAGCCCATGGACAACCACGTCCAATCTCAAATACAACAGAAGTTCTATTTAAGGATAGACGCAGATGCGGTCCTACTCTTGAGGACTAAGATGGTCGCCTCCAATAATGTGAATCCCAACCGAAACACAACACATGAAGAGCATGTTGCTTTACGGCGGTTTATGAGGGCGGGGGTGGTACCGCCCTGGGCGAGCTCTAGCGGCTCTACCACCTTTCCTGTATATGGTTGTATTTTCTGCTATATATATTATTTTATTATATATTATTTTGTTACATACCCACCCGAAAAAAGTATTTGGAGGCACACGGTCAAAAAGGCAAAAAGGACTGACATATATCAAAAAGCACATCATTCTTGCTTGCCGTAGTGTATTTGTTAAATTATCAGGTGATCATGGATTCACTAATGTTCCTATAATATGAATTTCTTCTATCAGAACTCCCCACCTTACTCGGATAAAACAGAAAATATTATTCATTTGTCATAATTTTAAAATATTAATTATAAATATAACATGGAATACCTTCAAACTAATAATAATGAAAGGTTAACCCAAACAACGAAAAAGGGACCCGTGCCTATGCGGCATTGATTAGCGAACGCTATTCTCGGAGCGGATTCTTTTAGATGTCCTTACCATATTTTATAGGGGAGTCATATATTATGGGACTGTTAACGTTTTCTCTTACTTTTTTGGTGCATATGATTACAAATATTTACAAGTATTTAGCACTTGTTCTTGATTCTTTACAAAATAAACTCATTAAAACACGACAGAAAGTTGGAATGAAAAAGTAAACTTTCCTATTCATTACGAAGTTGTACACAGTGTGTGAAACTAGATCACACAACGTACGTAGAAAATCATACAGCCATCAATTACGTGATCAACAACGACGTTACGGCCGCACTTTATAACAGGATGATATTTTGCCAACGTAACCGTAACATAGTTAATGTTACGGTTGTAATGACATCATATTAATAATTAAATGAGTTTGTATAAAATATGAATGATAGATCAATACCCATCAATAATTTATATGCTATATTAATTTATAAGTATTTAAAATTAAAATGTCTTGTCAATTTTTTGCAGTTGCGATTTCTTTTTATAAGTTTGTGCTAATATAGGCAATAGCAAAACATTTTAGTTTTTTCAAAATCAATTCGCCTTAATACTAAACGTTGTTGATTTTTACGCAAAGGTTTGTAACATCATGGATTTAACAGTAATTAGACTTTTTTCAAAAAATTAAAATTGATTTATCATCAAAGGATTCTGTTCATAAATATAGTGATTTAGTTCCATCCGACTCTACCTATGCCAGTAGACGCTTGTCATACGCATTGATCTATGTATAATGTAGTACCAATAATACGAATAATTATATCATTACTTCATAATAAAGTAAAAACGAAAAATTGAAAGTATTTTTTATAAAGAGCAAAAAAGCTTTCAGAATAACAAAAGTATAAGTCGAGCAATAAATTAATTGGTACATTCACTCTGCTCGCTTCGTCAAAAATGTCTGAAATCCAAGTAATATATTTTATGATAAATCGATAACAGAAAATGTTTTAATTTATGATTTTGATTTTTTTTTCAAATTGTTTATATCATAAAAGATTGATATTAAGTACAACAATGAAAACATTAAAAATAATTATAAAAAGACCTATACTAAAGAATCCAAAGGGACTTCGTACCCATGCGGCATGGTGCCAAAAAAGCGAGTCGCATTCCCGCGCTGAATTTATTTCTTGATTTTTACTGTATTAAGTTAAGTTAAAAATAAAAAGATAACATCAGGTAAGGGGATACGGCAACGTAGATATTAGAGGCAGAAAAGATATCCATTTTATTTTTAATGGAACTCGATATACCTATGTTAATTTAAAAAAATACCTCCAGTTCTCGTTCTTATTCATGAAAAAAGGTTGAATTTAAAATTCATTATCATTGTATCGAATTATCTCTGTGAAATTGCTTATTCAATACAGAATCAAATTAGAGAACTATCTAAATTCAGTACAGCAGGACAGTCACAGTAGTGACTGTCATTACCGTCCATAGAAATTTATTATCAAATTCAATTTATCGGGACCCTGTCTATTGGCCTCAGATTCGTTACTCCAAATTCTAACCGAAAATACAATTTTTTGCCGCCTTTTTTTCTCAGTCAACCTTAGCATACAGGGCGCTAAAGCGGATAAACTTATTTAACATTGACGTTCATTAAATGTATGTAAAAACCTTACAATTAAATAAATTATTTGAATTGATTTTAAATAACTTCAAAAAAAAGAGAGCGGTGTTGGTACGTTCCCAATCGACTATTGTGCTATAAGTTGTCAATCACCTGTCTATCTCTTACTATTTACTACGTTTATGTAACTTAAAACTGCTTTGAAATACCTAGTGGAATAATAAAATTATTGTTGAAGCTTGGACTTTTAAGTTTTCCTTTGAAAATTGTAAATAATTCGGAGTACTTATTAATACAAAGTTTATATCTAACAAGTGGTGTACCCACATACGACCTAGCTGGTAAGACCGCCTTTTGTATGCTACGTTGTTTGACATTTTTTTAAGTTTATTATGGTATAAAATGGTTTACAAATATAGGAGCATTGTATTCTATAACAAAATACCTACATATCATTCACAAACTTTCAAGCTTGCAACTATAACTCACTTTTGGCGCGTGAGTTGCTAAACTGGTTTTAATTTTTTCCACATCAGCATAACAAATGTGTTATTGCTAGTAGCGAGTCGCTCATTATGCCAGATCGCGAAGAAAGCGTCGGCACAGCCTCAGCTCAGAAGTCTGTTACGTAACCACTACCTTCATAATAAATTCGTTCATACATTGAGTATGCGAACTAGTATGTTACGGTAGGTTCGACGTGTTTCACTCTCGACGGCATGCGATTAACAACCTAACGAGAAGGAAAGGCTCGTAAACTGCCACAAATAAAAAATCTACCGTTTATCCAATAATGTATTGACCAATTATTTATTTTTACGTTCGTATTTAGATGAGATCTCCATTGCTTAAGTTACTAACAAAAGCTATTGCTCAATGCTATGTTTTTTTTAACCAACGCTGCCAAGTCCTTTTGAATGTTAGTGGGTGGTATAATTAGCAAATTGTCATTTAGTCTATTTGTAGGCCGAATGCAATTTAATAATTTATTGTTATAAGCGTATAAACACAACACGACATGACGAATTCACACGCTTTTAAATGACATGAAAAGGCAATTAAATGTTAATAGGTCCTTCGAGCCGGATCACATAAAAAAGATATTTTATATAACGTTGTAAGAAATATTATACATAAGCAAGCATATTTTTTCATAATAAATTCAATTACGACGGCTTTCAACAATAAATAATGTTTATGAATCATAAATTTGCATTCTAAAATATATTATTTTATGAAGGAAAGTTTTCTTACTTGCTGAATTAATATTTATATAGTGTATTAAACTGACTAATTAACGCAGCCATTAACGAATAACCCAAACCGCTGAACATAGAATCCTATAACTTTGGAGATAGGTTTGTTATTTAGAGAAAATGTGTACAAAGAAAGGAATTTAGATATTTCTCCCATAAAACGATAAAATACAGGTTAAAATTTCGTATAAATGTATTGTTAAATGTATCGACTGCTGCGCAAACACAGCCTCAGCCTAAATCAATCAAATAAAATTATTAAGCTGAAAAGTAACATATACAAAATTAAAAAGTTTTCTTAAAACGTTAATGATTTGTCGAGCAACATGTAAAGTAAAAGCACTTACTTTACATGTTGCTCGACAAATGCTTTATGAGATGCTATCTCTTCTTATGTGTACAATGTATGTATGAAAATTCAGTTCTTACGTTTGTTCAAGATTAGGTAGTTTTGTAACATGGCGAAATATTCGAGGCGTGGATTTAATTAGGGTTTAATAAGTGAATGTTATGCTCATAAGTCGCCATTACGGTATTTAATCGGCACTGTTATGAAATGTTCTGTAGTGTAATTTGTCGCGATTCTAATATGTATCTTTCAATGTTATTTAATTTAACATGATGACGGAATTTATACATTAGGATTTTGGTCGTGTTTATGGTTGAACGTGGATATCCATAGATTGCGAGTACTTAACATCAGCTGGTTTGCATTCTCGTTTGCTATTCTTCTCACATAAAAAACACACGAGATTTCATGATACACCTCTCTAGATCATTTTGTGAGTAATCACCTAAGAAAAATGAACGAAATTTACACTTGGCTTGTGTACTATTATTTGTATTGGATATTAGATTGGTCTTTCGATTAAATAATAATGTGAGCAGTATGTAAATGTATAAAACATTGATTTCAACGATAATGTAATAGTTATGTATTCCGTTGTTTACGCCTCTTTAAATTGATGCAAGAATCCGGTTGCTAATTAAATTAAATTAATTATATCCTAGGATATTGTGATTATTTCCTTTGTTAATTTTAACTGATAATGCTAGTTCCTTTACCAATTAATGTTTTCTTGTTTTTATCTAAGTATGTACTTGATTCCCGTTTTCTAATGCCGAATAATCAATAGTTCGTGACGTAATGCATTTGTTGTACCGTCGATTTGTGGGGTATTTACATATACGACTAGTTTTTACCCGCAGATTTGCAGGCGCTGTCTATATTAATATATTCGAATAAATCATGCAGATCTATTAATATTCTACATGTATATTTAAAACAAAAAACATTCTAATTTTCGTCTTGTATTTTATCCCTTTTTCAACGGAATATCCGGAATTCCTTCCATAATTCTATGTTGTGTTATACTAAGAATGTAACTGCAAAATATCAGGATTCCAAGTATAATGGTTTTAGAAGTGCGTTGACTTCTGAGCCATTTAGTCACCCTTCTCTTTCATATATGTAGAATATATAAAAATATTAATGTGTTAAAATACAACAATTCTAACATAAATAATAATTAAACATAAAGATTTATGTAGGTACTTATTTATTTTTTATATTTAAGAATACGTATTTGTCGTGTGTTAAAAGATGATTTTGACATTTTCTAAGAGCGTAATTAGTGTTTATGAGTCCTAACTACAATATTTCGTAGTTCGACGCAATAAAATTTATTTTAAAGTAACATAATGTTCCATAAGCATAAGTAATTACAAACATATAATCAAAGAGGTTATTTGTGGCTATTGTGGCTAAATGGACAAATATATGCACAGAAAATTTAATGACTTCAAAGTTTTAATTGTTCCTCAACTTTATTATAAATATAACATGGAATATCTTAAATCTAATTATATTAAATGATTAGAAAACTTCACCTAAATAATCTAAACGAAGTAGTAACCATGTGGCATGACGCTGAATAGTAAACGCATTTCTCTGCACGAGATGTGAGTTGTGAATTAAAATTTAACTTCAGTTTATATACCAGCAGTCTTCCTTTTATAATCTCTTTAACATTCTAGTACAGAACCTTAAATTGAAAATATATTTATAACTCGAGCTGATTTCAACGGGGCGGATTTTATTTACTAATAGTCTTAGAGCACTTCTCAGGGAGTGACATGCAATATTTTAATATGTAATAACCAAGTTTATTACTTACTGAGTGTTTTGAGGTTTTTTTATTATCGTGTAGGATATATTTATACTCAGTGGCGCACGGAGCTTGTTTATAACTAAAGCTAAACAAATAGTCAGCAGGTAAGTTATTCGTTCGTCTCAGTTTTCGCACGAACCCGCAGCCTGACATCTTGTGCAATATTGCGTAGATTACCTACCACCTAAATACTCGTGTAACAGCGAGTCCTGTGCGTTAATTGTACACGTGTGTTTTATCGCCAATTACTTACGATGTTAACCTAACGTCAAATATTTATTATGATCTTCTTGGAACCAACTTTTAATTATATACAATTAATAATAATAATATATTTACAATGATGAAAATCTTAAAACTAATTTTGTTAAAAGCCTAACCTAAACTATAAATATAAAGGGAGTCAGTGCCCATGCGGCATGGTTCCAAGAACACCAGCTGCATTTCCATTGTAAAACCGAAGCGATATTGATGGCGGATATTAAATTAAATTGAACTTTACCCCTATGTATAATAATAAACAATGTTATTTTTTTATAAAATTTGGGGACGTTTCGTGTGTGTAGACTGCCTTGGAACCATGCACTGATTGCTTATTATTTTTCATCATATTGCCGCTTTAATTGCCTGGCATTTCCTGCTTAAATTTTCACATGAAAAGCTAGTAACATTTACGGACCTGTACACGTATAATTTATTACTCAATTCTCAAATCTTGATTACCTCGGGAAGTTAGGTATATTAAATTACAGAAAAAACAAGTATCTTTTTGGGTTATGGTAAAATATATTGTTTGATATTTCCGCTTACAATACCAGTTAATTTATCACATCACGTTAATTTGTTAGATGATGTCATATTGGTATCATACTACTTGCAAATCAAGACAACCGCAGATTTACAAACTCATAAATGTCGCAAATCTTAGCTTGTGTTGTGGTATTCTTATATTACACCGCATGGTACTGTTTGTGAGGAAATTCAACAATATATGAATATGACATTCCAGAGTAGTTTGCACTACAGTACAATTACAGTGATATTTAAATTTCTTATTGTCTAGAACAGAAATGTACAACCTCATATTAAGACAGAACATTCAATCTTAGTATCAGAAAATAACATAAATATTATGTTACGAGTTGGGTAGACATCCGTAAGTAGATTAATGAACTCGATACCTATATAAAGTTGATGTTAAATATGACAGATGTTTCAACCTTAAATTTGTTAACTCGTCTTTTGGTAGATCCCAAAAACAAATAAATAAATTCATTCTTTAAATCGTAAATATATCGATATTAGTGATTTATTGTAATGTAAATTAACCATTACATGTAGTTTTTTGGGTCATGTTTGGGTAACTTGGGTATTTAAAGTCGTTATAAATATCTCGCTAATCCCTATAAGACACCTTTTTAATGGGTCACTTTTATCGTTTTTGTGCTTTGACCGAACCTTAGTATATTCGAATTGCATACATTATACAAGCTTGTACTTAAGATAAGATATATTTAAATTTAAAGAATGTATCAGTACAACAATAATCTTGTTTAGTCTTATTAGTAAAAAATGACAAAATGACCCACAGTAAATTCATTATTTTATGTTAGTTGGAGATTCACATATAACCTGAAACAAAATGATATGTTATTTATAGTTGTACTTATTTTAATCTTATTTAGAGTAGTTTTCTTTAAGTAGTAATTCATTAATTAATTATTTATTTTATTTTTCACATCAACAAGATATACACTACCACTTTCTAAGAGTAGGCAATAAATAATTTAGTGCTCAGTGATGCCTCTTTTATAGGTGTAATCCACATGAACATTGAGCGTCATACTCACATTGCTTTTTTATAAATAGTTATCTTAATAGGGATACAATACAATACAATTAAAACAATTAACGCGATAGTTAATAATATCAGGCGTTACTTTGCGGAAATCCATGCTATTAAGTTGTTGTTACAAACTGCTTTGCAACAATCCGCTACCAATTACTAATATATTTTAATCACATCACTTTTTGCTATCCTCATAGTACACTCTTTGAATTATATACCGTAATACATTGTGGTGGCGGATTGTTGCGAAGTAGTTTTTAACAACAACTTATTAAATTGACGCGACTTTATATTTTATATTGAACTGAACGGAATCGAAGAACTGAAATGAGATTTGTAATGAAATAAACAGACGAGGATGGCTGCGGAACAGTTGTCAAACATAAAACACATAAAATCACATATGAGCAGTGTAAAAAACACACATTATTAAGAAAAAATACTTAAAAGTGCCCCTGCTCCAATGAATTCTAAAAGATTTAAATTTTCACACAATAGTCTCGCAAACAATGTATGAGTTCTCACTCGTCTAGGAAGGAAACCGTTCACCAACGACACGGTAATAGTTCGAAAATCGTCGGTAATTGATGATAAATTAGATTTAAGTGTTTCCGCGCCTTGATCGCGTGCAATCAACGTTACATAGTGTTACTGAAGTTGCGTGAAATCACTCCACGATGCATTAGGTATGAAAATAACGCCTGTAATTATTACACACATTTCAATGTCATTGTCGGGTTTGATGAAGTAACGTACCATTTTCATTATAATCTAAGTTAATTTAAATTATATCAACTCGACTGAAACGTTTTCACCATTTCATAACTTTTAAATACTTACTGAGGATTTTGCGAAACATGCTTCAATTCTTTAAATACAATCAGCAATTATTGGGAACAATATAATTGTTATCTGGTCTTTGCCGTTCTGATCAATATAAATAAATAATATAATCAACTTAGCTGCACGAAACGTTCCAAGTTCGTGTCAAAATACATTCCAATTTATAAACAAATTGGATTTACCTTTATCATACATTTTATTATTATAACCTTAGGCTTATGATTTAACGTTAACAAGTTGCGTAAAGTACAAATGTACGTATACAATATACGCACTTAGAGTCATGCATTCACGCGCACGTGTGAATTAAATTCACAATGGCTGATCAATTGATCAATTGTTGCCTAATACACTTTGACATCAGGTTCAATGGGTTGGCAAAGTTCACCTGTGGTACTTTTTTATTTGGGAATGGAGTCTCTTTAAGTGGCTTTTTTGAGCTTTCATTCTTACTAATCCTGATTCCTGACGACTTTGTCGCCTATTACGATAGGCAAGATGTCTTCTGTCTGTCGTGCGGAATAGCGCTATGGTATCCCGAACCGCTATTCTGTTCTCGAGCTACAGGGACCCTTTTAAGTACCTACAATAGTTTTGAGATATATGTTTACAATGAATTTTAGTATGTATTCAGCGTCATCAATCAACAGGTACAATAGAAGGGGGAAAGACGTTAGTTTATACGCTTCTTCAAGAATATAATTTGTTAATGATTAGTGCAATGAGGCTCATTCCGAAGTTCATATATCTATAATATAAATTTATAAATAGTAGACAGTTAAGTTTTCCTTGGCTCGACTACCGCAGAACCACATACACATATTTTCGTCAATATGTAATACTATGTAAGATAGATTGTAAATAGGACTGTTCAGATTGAAGTTAGTTACATATATCCATGGTCCCTAAAATCCATTGCCGAACATTTCATTTTTATATTTAATATAAACAAAATTTGACTAACAAACATTTCATTTAATACACAACGGTTCAGCTGATAAAGTATAGAACAGTTACTAGGTACTGGTATTACGTATTATGTATATATTTTATGAATAGATCAAAGGTTAAGTTAAGACAGGCTCAACCTACTACTTGCATGTAGTCAATGAATACCTATCAATTCTTCGGTCATTTAATTAAACAAAATAATATCTAGTAATTACAAAGAATGTTTATGGTAGGACATATTGCAGAACTGAAATAGTTTTCAAAAAATACAGCCTTGAACTAATAAAATAATTTTATTCGAAGTTCACTGTTCCTTAACTAGTGACTCAATTTCAATCAGGTCGTCAAACTGGTTGACAAATTGGTTCATGGTACATGCGAGCACATTGTCTTATAGAGTAGTCACGCGGTCGTTGTGGCTGTTTGTTACATAGATGCGAATGATGGCTTCTTTTGTAAGGACCCGTGGAACTGGATAGCGAATGGTGTCACTGTCGCCATTGCGTTGGGCAATTTTTGATTGAGCAGATATGTGCAGCCTTGGAGTCGAATCAGAATCAACTTAGTTAATTAAGATTGATGAACATAAGTTAGAGATTAGTGAAAGATTGAAGATATTGATTTAATAGTATATAATTTGAAATGAGCTAATCGGTTACAGTTCCATTTAAGAGAAATAAATCGATTTCTAAACGATGTTACTTACCTACTGATATTGATGATAAGATATGTTGTTCTATTTTAATTTAAAATATACGAGAAAATATTTAAAAGCTATAGAAGTAGAAAATAGGGCTGCTACTACTTAACATCAGGTAGTCTGCATGCTCGTTTGCTACTCTTTTCACATAAAAAAATGAAATTGGAGCCCATTTAATGTCGAGTCGTTCCTGCAGTCCATTAAATACAACCGATATAATTATTATAATTTCTGTCTATCCAACACAATTATGCTCACCAGTCTCCAAGTCTCTTCATGATATTGATAAATAATAAAGTTCACCATTACTGTGCGGGTTGGGCTTTTCATTAAAATATTTAGAAGCTATGCAATAGGTATGTTACATTTGCCCTAAAGGGGCACCTGTGCTTGTAATGGCCGCGCCCGTCGACCGACAAGTTCTGTAAATTTGGATCACATGTTACGTATATGTCTGAAGCTCTGTTTAAATGTTATATTTTAATAACAGCTCTCGATATTTTGTAATTACATATCGAAACCGTAGTCAAATCTGATAAATATGGTCGGTAGCAAAATATCCATGGGTTTGCATTGATAGCATGTGAAAGCATCAATTTAAACTTATTTTTAATGATGCTAATAATAACATTGAGAGCCATTTAGGAAAAATATTAATGATATGTATGGACGCCATTTATGGCATTTCTTATATTCTAAAAAATGCATAAATATCAATACAAAAGACATCAACGCGCTAATTATTGCACGAAATAACACTCATTGGAGCTCTACCATAGATTTAGAAGTTTTTATTATGTACGTATAGGACTCTACATAGACATTTCGATTTATAAAACTATAAAATTATTCAAAAGTTAACGAGGTTGCATGAACATCTTTGAATTGCAATAATTTTGAGATATTTCATTTTAATTTCCTGAGGCGTTGGCCTAGCCCCGGCTATAAATAATCATATATATAATAAAATTTACAAATATTTAATATCTGAGGGCACGTAACAGCAATAAAGTATAACTGTGTCTCATAAGTGGGTAGAGTGGTATAAAACAGGAAAGAGACGCTGACGCAACGGAGTAATGGTACCTAATATAATATGTGATTTAGAAAACCAATAAAATAAATGTATAATACATGCATGCTTGTGCAATTCAGTTTGGTCTACATGACTCGTTCACTCGTTTATAATAATTAATTAGTAAATTTTTAGTCTACTAATTTTTAAACACATATTTTTATGTTTTTTTTGGAGGCTAAGACTATAAAGAAGTTTTTAATTTGTAATCTTTTTGACCGATTAAAATGTAGAAGCTGAATCGAATTAGATGAGACATGCAAGGAAAAACAAATAATTGTTAGGGCATTGCTCGTAAAAATATTTGCAATTACAGTGATTAAAAGGAAAGATCTTTAAGAAGTACGCGGTGCCTTGCGCTATTTGTATACATATGTCTCCCTACATTCGATTTGTTGACGTATGACAGAAATCACACAAGGCTTTACTTATTTATTCTACTGCACTAGAAATTCTTCGTTACTTATTGATCCGTTTCCCATTTTGTAGATGTGTCGATAACTTGAATCCACGATGAAAGTAAAATCCCAGCGTACCTTAACGGTAACTAGTCCACTGACTGTACATTGCAGTGCAATAGGATTACATTCGGCCATTTTAATGACTCTTGGAATCTGACTCACGTCACTGAAATAGAGCTTTCTATTGACATTAATTTAATACTAAACAGTGTTTAAGGACAGTCCGCAGGTTTTGGCTTTGTAATTATTCTTAAAATAGTAATTAAATTATTATTTTACTTTGATGCTGTCATATTATAAATCTATAATAAAATTGTAAAGACCCCTATCTTTATTAACGTAATATAACCCAAATCAGTATTTGTAATAATTTTTGTTTGTTCGACTGTGTGTTTGTGGGCACTAATCTCACACACGGCTTAACAGATTTTAGTGCGGTATTTTAACTGAAATTTCATATTTATTTCATTTAATACAATTAAAAAAATATATGTCAACATGCGGGTGAAAACCTGTATCTCACACGATCAGCGTTATGTTGCAATGTCACGTGAAACTTCGTATTTTGATTTCCGAAAGCTATGGGTCAAATGTCCTGTATAAAGAAGCATTGTTTTTTTTTAAATAATCATGTCTGTCACCTTCTACTTTCCATTTTCTCGTAAATCACCAATAGATAAATATGTAAGTGCATAATAACTTTTTACTCTTAAAAATTTTGGAAAAATCTAAAAATTGCAGCACGCGTGAATGAAGTCACGGGCAGTAGCTAGTTGAAAATAAATCTTGACACATATTGACAAGACACATGTTGCAATACTAGGCAAATATTTGGCACGATGCGCTAATTATGTTAATTTTGCCAATACATCAGAAATGTTGCGTGCAAAATATTTCTCATACATTTGTATCATAATAATTGGATCACATTTCCTGGTCAGAATGACCAAGCGATGCCCAGTGCATCGCATAAAACCGGGAGGACGTTGCGCAAGCGTGGAAAGTGAAATCTCAAGAGATAATGTCGCATGCGCACGCGATCACCGCAGACGCACTATTTGAAGAACGTAATCTCATCTGACAGCTGACTCAGAATGACCTACAACAATTTTTCGCATATGAAAAATAAACTATAAATGTCGATTCCAAGAATATGATAAGGTTTTATTGCCTTTACCGTTCTCCAGGTTTAAAATAACGAGTATGATTGTTTAAAGTTAATAGATCCACGTATGATCGACGCTGCTGGTGATAAGAGGGTTCTTTCTTCAATTCTCAGCGCTACGATATATCTTGTGCACAGAATTGCGATCGTTATTCAGTGTGGGAATACGGATTATACATAATACGGATAATACATAATTTACCTCAAATTCGGGACTTGTGACAATATCTGAGTATTTATTGTAATCGTGGTATTGAAAATTAAAAATTAAATTAACCAACATTGTAATTTTATATTTTTTACGTTGTATTGATTTGAAAGTCAATTATGTTTTTTATTAAAAGGTTTTTGTTTAAGCATTGCTATTAATAACAAATATTATAGTCAATATTTATAATATGTGAATTAAAATCCAGTACCTGCCCCGGTTATCCTAATTTATGTAAATAATTTAATTATTTTCGTTAAGACATTTTGTTGTGTGAACTTTGTAGTCCAAATAAACTCAAATTCAGTTGAACCCTTGAAAGTAACTCCACTATCTAGAATGATATTAGAATAAACATATCCGTATTCACTTTATATTTCTTCTTAAATTTTATAATTTCCTGGCATATTTTTAAAGTTTAAGGTCAAACCCTGAACTGAATGGTAATATCCAGGAGTTTTACCGATGTCAATTGAAATGCATCGAACAAACTCGGTTAATAAATGAAGAAGTTACATGTAATTATTTTAAAAAGGTGCTTTAAAAACCAGTTTCAATAGCTTGAAGTATAGATTAATGACAATAAAATTAAATCGTTGCAAGACTTTTAGAACCGAATAAATTACCTGACTGAAAAGTATGAATTTAGTTTGGCCAGAAAAACCTTATTCAGTGTTGGCCACAAAAAGTAATTCCTATTTATATTGTGAATATTAAGTATCACAGACTTTTCGTGCTCCAGTTTAGCAACGGTAGCAAAAAGTAGCGACGAATCTATCCTGTGATCAAAGTAAACAAGTCTGTGTTTCTCAAATTTTATAAACCGTAGTAAAAGATCTTGACCCCGCGTTGCCTCACTTGACAATGAAGTGGTGTCGCCGTCGAAACAGACGGTGTGGCGCGACCAAAACAAAGAGCATCGCAAGCCTCCGCACAAAAACCTGAATTAACGGACAAGTACAGTCGAAAGGGAAATGTACTTTGAAGTAGTCTCGTGACACGAAATTCCGGATTAGTTGGAAAGATGAGTGTCACTCAAACACTTCTGTTCCTCTATACCTGAATTCTTAAGTTTATTACCCCTTTAATATTTGCTGGCTCCTACAATGTGGTTAGAATTTTACACTATTTTATTGGGAAGGTGTTTATCATATTAGGATTATGATAAAATCAAAATCAAAATCAAAATATTTTTATTCAAAGTAGATTCTTTACAAAATTCTTTTTGAACGTCAATAAACTA